>JAZGTJ010003072.1:0-37705 GCA_036877575.1 Botia almorhae
ACTGTGAATTAAAAATTAGCATTTTTTACACAATTTGGATGCAAAATTCTGTTGAACAGGCTGACTGTAGTTTTTCTAACTACCAGAAGAGGGCGCCATTTAAAAAGCTATAGTTATATATGATGTATTCTACTGTATTTGATATATATATAAATATATATATTTATATATAATCTTTTATATATATTTCTTTATGTATTCTATTTTGTATTGCATTGTATTCTGTATATATAAGTGTATATATTCTGTATTCTACATTCAGTATATAATATTTAATCCTTTCACTACAGATCCGGTACATTTCTCAGACTCAAGGATTGCCAGCGGAATATCTCCTCAGTGCCGGCACTAAAACAAGCCGATTCTTCCACAGAGGTCCAGACTCCAGCTACCCGCTGTGGAGACTCAAGGCACGTTCCACGTTTAAAGTATCACCGTGCGCTTCAGTTCGACAGGCATCAGTAATCAATACACGAGAGAACGCTTTCCTCACAGAACTGTTTCTGTTTTCAGACTCCCACTGAGCACGAGGCGGAGTTTGGGATCAAGTCGAAAGAGGCTCGGAAATACATTTTCAACTGCCTGGATGACATGATGCAGGTACTGACTGTTGACAGAAATGTGTTTGACACATCCCTGCGATGACAAATCCAATGATGAAAGAAGTGTGTCAGTAAGGATTGAAAACGAATGGAAAAATGAATAGGACAGTATGAGTCATTTAAAGGGCCATCCCGTGGAAAACAGGATCTTCTTTTTAAATAACAGTATTCCTCCTAATCCACACAAACTGTTAATAGAAGCAAAGCAGCAAAAATTAGTCATCCAGATGATGTGTTATTGACATCAGAACTATGAGCCCGATGCGCAAGTCGTTCCAAAATGAAGTTTTTCATATCACCAAGCAGCACACAGACTGTGTGTAATGTAGCACAATGACAATATAATTATTTCACTGATTTTTATGCATTTCACACTCCAGGTCAACATGACTAATTTGGAGGGCACAGACATCCTGGCCGAAAAGGCCGATCGGAGGGAGTTCATTGACCTGCTAAAGAAAATGTTAACGCTAGACGCAGACAAGAGGATCACGCCCACCAAGACTCTCAACCACACATTTGTGACGATGGCTCACCTTCTTCACTTCCCACACAGCTCACAGTACATATATTACACACATAATACACGTGTAATATTACACGTTACAGTAGTGACTGGTGAGTTAATTCTGATGACATTAACACGTGTGTTGTCATCTCTTTGTGGTGCAGTGTGAAATCTTGCTTCCAAAACATGGAGATCTGTAAGCGCAGGTGTACCGTCTTCGACAACAACAAAAACCTGTTCGCCAGCCATAACGCGCCCAGCGCGGCCGCCAACCTCACCGTCACCTTCAGCAGTCAGCTGAATCAGCACAGTCAGGTGTGTACTACTGCACAGATGCATTGTGGGAATTTTTGTACTTGTTTTTACTTCAAAGAACAATTCACCCAAGTATGATGAATATATATAAAATATGATTAAATATTGGTCCAGACCTGTAGGCTGTGGTTTGTTTTGTGTGAGTCACTAAAGGAACTAGGGAAATAATTACTTTAACGTACAGTACAGCTTGGGAACATTGTGATGGTGAATACCTAATGGTGGTATTTTCATTTTTCTATTTCTTTAAAGGAATAGTTCATCCAAAAATGAAAATTATTCTATATTTTACTCACCCTCAAGCTATCGTAGGTATATATGACTTCTTCTTTCCGATGAGTTATATTCTAAGTTATTTTAAATAATATCCTGCATTTTCCCAGTTTTATAATGGTAGTGAATAGTGCTCGAGATTCTGAGCTCCAAAAAGCGCATTTATCCATCATAAAAGTAACTTCAGAGGTTTAATAAATGTCTTCTTAATTGAAACGATATGTTTGTGAAAGAAAATGATTAATACTTTGAGAAGAAAGTCATATATACCGACGATGCCTTGAGGTGATTAAATTATGGTCTAATTTTCACTTCTCGGAACCATTGAACCATTGAATGGTTCTTAAATTAACCATTCCTTTAAGTATCTTAATTGTAGCAGTACGCCTTCAAAATAAATTATGCAATTCAGTAGCACAAGGAATGCCAAGTTGCTATGGCATGTATTACATCATAGTGCTGTATGTGCAGGCTCCTGTATATTTAGATATTAAATGCTATGTCTGTACACAGTGTGTGATGTTAAGAATGTCCCTCTTAACCAGCAGATGGCCTCCACGGGGGGTCAGTCCTTATCTCTGAGCAGCAACGTTCCTATATTGAACTACCAGCCTGGTCTGTACCAGCAGGCCACTATAAATATACCAGGCTTGGCCCAGCAGAGTGTGCCATTACAAGCTCGCCCCACCCAGCTGTGTGCCCAGTCTGAGCCCTTCCAGCAAACCCTAATTGTGTGCCCTCCTACCATACAGGGTGAGCCTGTTACCCCTTTACACCCATCCCTCCCTCCCTCCCTTTTAACCTCCCTTTCTTCTACCTGCACCCTACTCCTCAGCTAACAGTTTTAGGTTGTGAGAACGTTTATGTTAAAACGTTACGGAAATGTTCTAGTAAAGTTTAAAGTAAAGTTTTGCTTGGTTTTAAGAACACTGTTTTTAAAACATTCTATTAACTAACAGTATAGATTCCACCCTCTGTGTTTTTCTTGTGCTTGTCGGTTATGTTCGTTGGTTGTTCTGGCATTGAATCCGTAACTGAATTGTCTGAATTGTGATTCACCAGGACTGCAGACCTCCAGTAAACATGCTGGCTATCCAGTGAGAATGGACAACACTGTTCCCATAGTACCCCAGAATCAATCCAGCCAGCCCATGCACATTCAGCCCAGCATGTTGACACAGGTAGGGTCCACAGTATGTTTATCATCTAGAGGTGATTCTTATGTATTATATGTGCCTTGCTATGCTATTCATGTGACTCTCTCTATTTTAGCATGTATATCATGCAGTGTCTCCAAAGTCCCTTTAAGGAAAATTTCTGCACTTGGCAGCCATATTTGCAACGCCTCCAGACAGCTATTTCGGTCATACGTGACCAAGTCTTATCTACTTGAATGGGGGAAGACTGATATCTGGCTAGGAACACAATAAAACAATATATTTCCAACCAACAATTAAATCTGACATCTGATTGGCTCATTCTACTAGAACTTCTCTGGAGCGGCCATATTGAGTGTTGCACGTTCCCCCATTCATAGTAACAGAACTGTGGCATCTTGGTAATCTATAGAATCTTTGGTGTTTCAGTTTTTGCCAAAGATTCAATATTTTGGGTCGTCAACGAGACTCGAGACTTGAGTCCAGACTCCTCCTTTTTCCTCCCCTGTCACTTCCTGTCTGTACTCCACTGTCCTGTCCAATACAAGCCCTTGTAACTAAAAAATTAAACAAAGGGACACAAAAAATAGACAAAATGACAGTTTCATGTAGGCTGTTGTCAGGATATTTTGATTCTTCTGCTGCTCAGGGTTTGTCCTCAACTTTTTTTCTCATTTTGCCAATATGTACACAATGCGTTGTATGCAAGAACATGAAGGCAAATGCTTCTAGCTATGCAAAGCTCTGTCAGGAGTTAATATGTTGCAAAAAAATTTGAATGCAATTTATAATGCGACGCATCAGGTGTCCAGTAACGTCTGATGCGTCAGAGATACCTATTGTGACATTAATGCACATTGCAATTTTTCAGAGATGTTGCAGGCGAAAACAATTATGGATGCAAACTATGAAGCAACTTGTGATTTGTTTCTATTGTTTTTATAGTCTAAGGTAAAACGTGGCTATTAAAGTGTATTTTTTCCCCTTCATATATCTGTCATAATATATAACAAGGAAGTTTTTCCAGTAGGGTCTCTTCTGGACCCCTGGGCCTGATGCAGTGAAGCATGGCTGCTTGGCTGCTTGCGAGAGATTTCTCCTCCCACAGACCAACTCCTGTGCCAACAGATGTCTTCTCATTTTCTCCTCCTACTTCTAACCAATCAGTTCCTTTCTATACAGACCAATGGACTGACAACCACTATCAAGTTGTATTGCTTCACTACCCAGCTAACAATTTTAGTTTGTTTCCATTCGTTTGTTCCTAACGTTTGTTTTTCACAGTAATAAAAATGTTATTTTCAATGTTTTAGGAACAGGCAAAACATCCAGTTTTTTTAGATATATTAATATTATTGCTTGATTATAAGAAGATTAGTCAAAAATTGTTTTAACATCCTGTAACATTTGCAAACTTAATATGTTTTTGCTGTTATATAACATTCAAAACATAAGTTCAAGAACGTATTTTGATACCGTTGAGAAAACTTTTAGAGAACGTTAGCCAGTGTTCTTGGAACATTTCCTGTTAGCTGGGTAATAAGCTATATTCACAAAATGTTTTGTTGCTACTGTAGTTTGTGTTTAATTTATCCGTTTTTCTGTTTGTGTGTTTTGTGTGCAGCAGGGATGGCCAGCAGGCACACAACAGATCCTCATTCCCTCCTCGTGGCAGCAGATGTCGGGCTTGGCCATGCACAACCCCGGCCCCCCTGTGTTGTCCAACTCCCCCATGAACTCTCTGGTCTCAGACAACACCACCCAACAGAACAACAGCTGGAGGTCACCACTGCTTCCTCCAACACAAGTTTTATTCCATTTTATTCCATATAGACTTGGATATGTCACTTTTATTCTAAAGCAGTGTTTCTCAAACAAGCATTAAAATAAGCTCAAATATTTTGTAGAGTTTGGTTATTTTTTAATAAAGAACCAAATATGCATTGTTCTAGTTATGGCAAGCTATAGATTATTTTATTGGGTAGAAATTGTGAGTGGGTGGGATTTCAGTTATTGTTAACTTCAAATATTGAAGTCCAATATTTCAGAGGTTTTGGTGAAAAACTACGTTTAATTAACCATAAAATTTGATTTGCTTGATGAGTGATTTAATTTTAAAGTCTACACTCAGACAAATGTTCCAAGTTTAATTTATTTCGAAATTTATTTCAGCTGTAGTTAGCAGTTTCAAATGTTAAATTATTTAATATTCTATTATAATATTTAATATTCTATTAAATATGTTTTTAATAGAAATAATTTGAGCTTAAAACGGTGGCTGTGGTTCTGGTTGAAATGTATATAAATTCAAATGCTATAACGGTAAAAACTGAATGACATGAAGAGCTGCTGTCCAATCACAATTCTCAACACAGCGTGGGTTTAATGTTGTCTGCCAGGGGTCGACATGGGGGTCAGTCTGAGGGGGCACAGCAGAGCTCTGCACAGGGTCGTAATGCGAATGCCCAGACTGCCCACGCGGGAGCGGCCGGCAGTCGCGCACAGCAGAGCGGAACGAAGAGGTCAAAGGGTCGTCATGCAGAAAGCAGAGCCAGGTATAAATCAAACATTAATTAATTAATAACTTCAGATTTGTCATGAATATTAGTATGATAATGTCAGATGCCAGGATGAATTTAAATGGTTAAACTTTGTAAGAAGCTAATTGTTAATTTATATTTCTGATAAATATGAAACTGTTTATATTGGTAATGTACACAACATATATTATAACAGTTATGTATTACCAGTTTAAACATGTAAAGAGTGAACTAATTTCTTTGATTACATTGTTTTATATAAATGATTCAATTGTTGCTTTAATGCAGCATGTGGTGTAACTATAATTTATAGTTGTCGTTCGTTTTAAACGAAATGTAATTCATAATGATTTGGTGTGTGTCATTGTGTTGCAGGCCTGTGTCCTCGCTGCAGCCGACCACTTCAGCATCAAACAGCTGTGAAGCATCCCAGCCAATCATCATCTCCGACACCCCCAGCCCTGCTGTCAGCATCATCACCATCCACAGTGACACAGAGGATGAAGAGGACAAGAAGTGTACACCTGAAAGGTTTGGTCCCAAATACATTTACATTTATACATTTGACAGACGCATTTATCCAAAGCAACTTACAGTGCATTTAAGCTATTCATTTTATCAAGATGTGTGTTCCCTGGGAATCTAACCCACAACTTTGCACAGCTAAGATTTATCCCTAAATATTTCCCACGTATATTTAGACATTTTTTAGACACTTTTAGACAATTTTCAATCCGCTGTTTGACAAAATCTCAGCCAATCGGTTCATCATCCAGGGATGTGGAATTGTTTTTTTTTTAACCAATGATATTTCACAGGGGGCGGTACGACAAAGTATGTCACACCAGAAGTAAAAACCAATATTTGTCAAAATGTCTGGATGCTTGTGGCTGGTTAGGACAAAACCGCTAATGAATTAAAATGATAGTTGTGATTCATCGCTTGACACTTTCTCATGTTGCGTTTGTGTAAGATGAGGTGTAAGATAAGCACGCTTAGCATAAATGTAATCATAAGATGGATGTAGTGACCTTCGATTGTACATCAGTGTGAACCAGCGCACCAACGTCATCAGCTGTGTGACGGTCCATGACTCGCAGGATTCAGACTCTTCCTCCAGCAGCACCCCTCCGAGCCCCAAACGCCTCCCCAACTTCACAGAGAACAACACACACTCCTCCAGATCTCTGGCTGTGGTCATGCCCTCAGTGAAGCCACAGCTCTGGGATGGACCTTCAGCAGGTCTGTGTACTAAACTGCTGGTGGTTTCTCTTTGGTGTCTGTTCATCTGAATGTTCTGTGCTGGTAATGGGGCAAGACTCTACACTTTTGTAGTCGTTCCCCCCGCGGGCCTTTTAATAATTAAGGTTTCTTGCACCAAAAACTTTCAGAATTTAGTTCAGTTAAAAATATAACATAATCAAAAAATATAATCAAATATAAAAACAAACATATAATGTAATAATCAAATATATACTCAATATAATTAAATAATTTTGGGTCATCTTGAGGCCGCCTTAGAGGTTTGTAGAGATGCCCAGTTGAGAATCACTGCCTTAAAATAGAATTAAAATAGAAGGGTAGTTTTTGCTTTTAAAGAACTTACATAATCTACAAGTCTATGTAACACATTGACCTCATTATTTAAACCTGTCTAAGAAATTCCCTGTTCTGGATTTCAGAGCCAAGCACTAATAGTTCTGGAAAAGCAAAGAAAGGCACAACCTCACAATCCAGCAGCGACCGGCATCAGAGGGCCGCATCCAACAGATCCCAGCCTCTTAACCTCAGCCAGGTGAGTGTGTACTGCTCCACTGCAAGGATCCTTCAGTTAAATAACGCTGAATTCATTTAACCCATTCCTTTATTCGCTTCACTTATGCAGGCACAGCAGTCAACAATGTCATCTCACAATCGTGCAGGAGGCGGATCCTTACGCCGCCAGCCCACCTACCCTCCTACAGGCCCCTCCCACTCCTATAGGCTACATGAAGCGTCGCTCTTCGGTTCCGCCTCCAGCCTTTACGCGTACCCCGCCTCCGCTGCACTGGCCTCTGTGTCGCAAGCGGTGGACCAGCTGCACAATTCAGCTGGTTCCTCTTGTTCCTCTTCCTCCAGCCGGCATACGCGCACCGCCGGGCCGTACTCCGCCTCTCTGAGTCTTCTGCAGAAGAACAGCGTCATGGGCGTCATGTGCCCGACCTCAGCCCAATACCAGCAACAGCAGCAGCTGTCTGCTCAGTCATACCAGCGTTCTGCAGCCTACCCCCTCAGTCAAAGGAAACTCAACCGGTTTCCCTACCTGTAAGTGGCCGACAGCACAAGGGGCCACTGACACGAGACGTGTTTGATTTGAAATGGAGGTTTCAACGGATGCATGTAGTTTACTTTCTCTTACTGACCTTCCTGCAGTATATTCATTTCAGTGCCATGTTGTTTTTAAAGCATTTCAAAGGAGCGCAGCATCTTACAATAATCGTCTCTCATTATGTTTGCATATAAGACGCTTGGATGTATAAATTTGCCTAGAATCATCATCATCACTTACAACACAACTGACTTTTCATAAAAAAACTATCAGTTCCAGTAAACAACTTTCCTTGACGGAGGAAATCAGAAAACTGTATACAGTATATCATGTACTATATACTGCAGAAATACTAGTACGTACTACTAGTAAAGAGTAGTATGGTCGTATGTTGTTCTGAACACGACCGTGATTAGTAAACCAAGGAATTGTCTATGTAGCAGTGTGCGGTAAAACAAAACACACTGTTGGATTACAAAACTGACCAATCAAGTTGTTAAAATCTACAATAAATGTTTCTAAATGTAGAAACAGGAAGTGCCCCTGAGCAGTCAGCAATGAAAGTTAATAGGAACAATTTTAAATAGGGTTTGTATTTTAATTTTAGGTTCAATGGGTAGTTAGAGAATTCATGTTTTTAAATGTTTATCGTAACTGTGTGTTTGGTGTGTGAGTCAGTGGGTAGTGACTGACAATATCTACCATATAACAGCTACAGTGATATTTAAAAACTCATCACTGACGTCTGCCCAACTTTAAAAAAATGTGTTGAAATGTTACATAAATGTTGTCATTTCTGAGGACGTTCAAAGATGCTGTTGACAGGAAAGTTATGTTCATAACATTTTGTAATGGTGGTCTCAACACAACTGATCACCGCTGTTCATTATCGAACAGGCCAAACTGTGCCGGCCAAACGTTTTTACATGCCAGTTTGGGGTATGCAGTTGACATAGTAAATGTTACCATTTAATATTTGTGTTATGACAACAGAAAGCTCTTCGTTTTAGAACAAAAGTTGACTTCCAATGTTAACATTATTGCACTTTATTTATTGAATATGTGTGAACTAAAAATTGTTATTTGTGTCTTTGTGTTTATGTAACAGATTATTCGTGCTCTTTTAAAAGCTTTTAATTACCTTACGCTCTAAAAAAAGAATGCTGCACGATGCCATAGAAGAACCGGTTTTGGCTGTATGGTTCCGTAAAGAACCTTTAACATCCGCAGAACCTTTCTGTTTCACAAAACGTTTTTTTAGAACGGTCCTTATAGACTATAACAACTTAAAAAAGAAATGGTTCTTTTAGGAACCATTTGGGAAGGTTCTTTAGGGAACCAAAAATGGTTCTTCTATGGCACAGCTGGTAAGAACGTTTTAAGAACCTTAATTTTTAAGATTGTAAAAGTACTCTTTTACTAGCACTTACTATCACATATTATTTGTATTCGAACGGCCTTTTTGTCTTTGTTTGTCCATAACGTTAGCGGAAACGTGTCAGTGCATATTGTAACGACGGTTTTGTTTTGTAATGTCATCAGCACAGCATATTGCGATGTCTTAACACCATGTCCTAAACATGCAGCATGACAAGTTCATACTAAAGGTTTATACTCACATTTTTAGGCATTCGCAACAACAAAGTCATTCATTTTCAATGACCGCCGCTGTGTGAACTGTGTAAACTCAGAAACTGCTAATATTGTTGCTTATATGTGTCACAGCTGGTTCAGGACATGGTGTTAGCCAAAAAGATTGTTATAGACAATGTTAAGAAATCAAGTACGTTTTTTGCTATATAGTGTTATGTGTGGGAACTTATCTTGTGTGCACAGCTAAACCACGAGGGAGATCTCGCACACTGACAGCACTGTAACTGTTTAGATAGCGCTTAAACAGATGGGTAACATGTTAGCTGTTTATCTCAGTTGATCTTGTGTCTATTCCTCTCGTACAACTTGTTGGATGTATTCTTGTGAATTTGCCGGGGTTCTGCTAAAGTCTTGACTTTGGTACAATGGATGGTTGTTTATACTATTTTATCACAATATGAAGTGGAGTGCAGAGCAGAGAAAAACCCAATAAACTTTTATCCAACGCAGTGTGTGTGTGCTTGAGAAATTTTAGAGCACAACTGCCAGCCCGAGTGATGAATGAAACTCTCCTGCTGGTTACTACTCTGGTATCTGTATGTTTATTTTTACAACCTCTCTACGGGATTGTATTTTGGTGATAATCTGTTGTCGGGGCATTTATAGAGCTACATTTTTTTACTGTAAGTAATGGTGCTGTTGCAGACAGGCAGGGAATTGGTCTTTCTTGTCAGTATGATGCAGTCCCCCTCTCTTTGCGAGTAAAATAGACTAACCAGACCTTAACATGGCTGCAGATTTTCCGCACACAGGACCAATAATTGAAGCATAGCTATTAAAATGTATATACACAATTGAAATAAAATTTTCATGACTTTTCCAGGTCAAAATAAAAACTAATGATGTGATATTTACAGGTTTTAGGTAATGCGTTTATGTACAACGATATATTTATATGATTTTTAATATTGAATCATTGAATTCTGTCTTCCTACATGTAGCATGCTTACAATAATATATTTATACTATTTTTTAATATTAAATCATTGATTCATTAAATCTGTCTTTCAACATACATACCTATAGTCCAGGAACCATAAGCATCTCAAAATATTCTCCAGTTCTCAGAGGAAAGACAAACGTCATGCAATATACTTACCAGCATCACATGATGAACAAATACTTCATACGGCATCTTTAATCCCCAGGTAAGTATGAACAATTACAAGACACAACCATAACCAGTATTATAATGGTTACCTTTCTCTTGAGTGCTGCAGATAGTCTGTGTTGTGTTCTATGGATCTTTTAGTAGTACATGACAATGTGAGAACCCACAGCAGGGTCCAGGTGTTGACACATGTGCCAAGTGAATATATGTGACGGGCATCGTCCCCTGCAATGCCATGACCTCTGCAAGGACCACCCAATGATAGTGGCGCCCAGGAGATCTGGTGGTCGTATCTTACAGCAGGAGTGATAATCTATGAAGCGCTAAAATGAAACTGCGCTAGCTCAAGGTCAAGCCACAGCTTGTGAGCTTGGGAATTGTGAGTTCTTTGTTTCTCACGAGTTCAAACACTGCACAGTAGTTTCACATGAATGTACCTGGGAGGATAAACACAGCAAAAATCCATTTTAAATCAGAGACACCCAGCGAACAGGAAACGTTCTCAGAACATCGGCTAATGTTCTCTCAAAGTTATCAAAATGTTCTTGCAGTGACGTTAGTGGAACGTTTTTTATATATCATATATACAGAATTTAAAAAAAGCTTAAATTAATGTTCTTATAACCACACAGTAGTTAATACAATGTCTATAAAACTGTTTTAAAAAACTGTTTGAATGTTTCTAAAAATTAAAAATAACGTTTTTAATGTTTCATTACTGAATGAAAACGTTAGGGCAACGTTTTTACAACCTAAACGTTCTTAAAAGTAATTGTTTGCTGGTTATATATTAATATTCTGTAGTTGTTAATACGATATTGGAGAATTGCACCTTGAATACACCTTACAGCTCCCTCTAGTGGGCGTTTGCTTTTCTACAGTAAAGAAAGGTGATGGTATTTTAGCGAAAAATGAAAATTCTCACCCTCATGTCCAACATAACCTGTGTGATTTTATACAAAAAATTAAAAACTTTACTTTAATACAAAACTTTGTGTGAGAAATAGATACAAACTGTTAACAATTGTCTCGTCTCAAAGATCGCTGGCATTTTCACATCGATATTGACGTCAGCTGGTGGTCACGTGTCTCACATCGGACCGTTCGCGCCGAGTTCAGTACGCGCACGAGAAAACATTAAAAATAATCTTTTCAGTAAATATTAACACAAATCTCTCCTATGACTTGTAATACTTAAGAATAATATAGACAATCACGTGAATGAACTAGTTTATTGTACGTTTTGAAGCCTGAAGTGTAAATCTGCTCTCGTCGACGTAAAAAAAACCCTCAGATGTTCAACAAAATTTTGCAAAACATACTGGTTTTGAATAACACGGGTGAGTAAATAATGCCAGAATTTAATGTTTGGATGAATGCCCATAACAAGTAAACCTGCAGTCTGTAATTTCTTTAAAGTGGTTAAATGGAACAGCATGTGTTGACCATACAGAACTAACAGAAGAGAATAATGGATTGCGTGTCATAATCAGTGAGGATTTCATTGCTCTGCCACCATCTGCCAGGTGCCATTATGAATCATCCATTGTGAGTAGATGATCGCCTCCAAAATAAAGCGACGTATATGAAGCGCTGCCTATATTTCATGCATGCATGCGGAGGACCAAAAAAAGTGTTTTGGTTTCATTGAAAGGAACCCACATAATCATACAAATGCGGCTGTGTGATGATGTATTTCGCAGACAGGAGATGAGATTACTGTTTATTCAAACGAGCACCATTCTGAATAAAACAAATTCATGTCCATGTGTCGAGGAGGCATAAAACTCTTCCCTCATGCAAAGTTCACTGTAAAATGTACAGGATTTTTTATTGCAGATAAGATCGAATTCTTTTAAACGTTAATGTACTTTATTCTCTGTATCCTCTTATTATGTCTTATTGCACCCTCCCCTTTGATAATATTTTATGAGTTAACAATTAGTATCTCGTTTCCCTGTTATTGTGCCCTCTGTGTTTGGTTATGGTTGGCTTTTTTGTTGCCTCAAAGCATTCGTAAACATCATTTACAACAATAGGTCCATATGAGTCACCATAAACTTCACACATTGACGTCACTTCATCTTCCACGCTCCCTTAGAAAATCAAAACATTTTAAAAACCGTATTGATTAAAAAAACAACATCAGCGAGGAAATAGAACTGAAAATGCAAGTGTGTCATGAGAGAGTCTCGCATATAGAAACTCCAGAAGTCACATCACGTCAAAGTTTGATGCATTTCTGCATTGTACGTTGCGCTCCTCCGCGCATTTCTGTCCGTTTAAAAAGTCGGAGCGAGACGTGATCCATGGAAAATCGGAATCTTCTACAGCTCCCGGCATTGTTCAGCAATACACAGTCTTTGCAGGAAAGGCGCTTGAAGCCTGATACGCAGTGGCATCATTTTTCCCTCTCTGATCTTATCAGGTCCCCGTCCAATCTCATACAGTCGTGACCCGCATTACAACCTCGCGGTTGGTCGCGGTTCCGAGCCGTGGCTCACTGGGTCGCAGTTGGCTCAGGATGTGGAGGATGGTGTAGCCACAGTGGTGGTTGAGGATAGTCCTTAACCTGCGCACCCGCTGGCCGCCCCGGCTGCCGCTGGCCAGACCGTGCGGGTTATTACGCGAGCCGCGGCTTCCTGCCTTACTGCTGGAGTTTACTGGATCTCCTAAATCCTTTGACTTCTCATAGTTCAGTACTTTCCATTGCTGGTTAACAGCTTGCCATCGCTTGAAGATTCTATACACTGATGAGCCCTCGTGGATTATAAGGCCTGTGAGGGAATATAAGGCCTTATTATACAAGTTATACAGTGGATGTAGGGATTAAGATGTGCATGCCTTATTGTTTTATACAGTATGAATATTAGACTGTACAACTGTTATATCTGCTATACGTATAAGTTAAATTATATCTGTGATTGTTATAGGATAAAACATGTCATTGCTTTTTAACGTCATTAGGTTTTAAAAATGACACTGACACTGTGAGAAGTCTCTAAGAATGTTTTAAAACAATTGTACTGTTTAATTTTAGTTCAACTTTAATCTTAATTCTTTCACAATGTCGCTACTTCTTGTCAACACTGTCAGATTATGTGTGAAACACTTGTTCATCAGCGCTAGCTTTATTGTAAACATCCCTTGCTAAGCTCAAGTCCATACAAACCTGGATGAGTTTTGTCACATTTGTGATATGTTGACCAAGTTTGTAAAGAATTAGTTTGCCATTTTTATATCTTTCCCATGTTCTAGAACAGACCAGGCTAGCAGCACCAAAACAACAAATTAGCCAAATGTTTAACACATGTGTGACATTCAATATATGATTATTTTGTCAATACTGTTAGCAGATAACCGGTTTGATTTTCTGTCTGATGGTGGTAACAGTATTGGGCAACCCTCAATAATCTGAGACCAGCAGAGGTCAATTGATCTCCCATCTGAGACAGAAACATGATTTGATTTATGATACATATTCTGCTTCTCACCTATGCACACAATATCCATGAAGCCGTACATGCCATAGCAGATCTGGAAGAGCAGGTCTTGGCGTTGCCATTTGGCGGAAGGGCTGAGAGAAGACCACACCAGCCACGAGATGCTGGCGATGAGGAAGAGTGAGCCCAGGATAATGGCGGCGATCTGCACCTTCTCAATCACGGTCAGAGAAATCGCCTGCCACTAAACACAGGGAAAGAAGAATTGTTCTCAACGTTTTCTGTGCTTGTACGTGACTATTAATAGAGATGCTAGCCAGTGCTTAGCCATGTCCCAGATATTTCACAGTGTGAGTTGGAGGAACTAGCTAATGGTTACCTGCAGTGGATTCTTGGTACTGATGGCCAGAACCTGGTACTTGAAGTAGCAGAGCTCACAACTCCAAGAACCCCTCTCGCTGATCCAGCGAATCAGGCAGGGCTGGTGGGTGCAGCGCACAGAGCCATCGCAACGGCATGGACTCAATAGCTCCCCCTGCGGGCAAGGGAGAACACAAATTAAGTTTTATTAACTAAGTTCGGGAGGAGCACGGTCATGTAATCCAACCAATCACCACGCAACGACGCATATATATAGCCGTCCCTCACCTCCGTCACATGACAGTCTCGCAGCATCCCTCCACCACCCATCACCTCACTCTTAGCTGGTATCTACCTCAGTCAAGGACGGGGGGAGTACTCTGGGTTCAAGCTCGGAGCCCTCCCCCCGGACAGCACGCCAAATACGCATCAGCAATCATTTGCGATTGCATGTTAGTGCAAGCTCGTGAATCAATAAAAACCGCTGGCAGTAAATAAAAAGTGACCCGATATACTTTCATAATCGAAGTCCTGGGCGTATTGTATATGATTTATTAGTGCGTGTTTTTCTGAAGAAATAATTGTTTTCATAATTGTTATCAAATGACTTTCCTAATGACTTTTCTAAATAGCTTGGCATTGTATATATATATATATATATATAATTTATATATATGTGTGTGTGTGTATGTACTCTTTCACTGTTAGTATAAGGATTCTACATTCCTGCAGGACAACTGTTATGTTTTTTCTTTCCACAGGCATCTAACACAGGAAGACGTGAACTCCACGAGCGACGAACGCGAGCTTCTAAAGATCAGCCAATAGGATTACACCACGTCTGGTGAAAGCCTCTATCTGCATTACAATTCGCTGACATCTGTTACCTCCTAAAGCTGGCGTTACAACCGCGGGTGCTTGGGTAAGTGCACGTCTTCTATTTCAGCTCATATCCAACACAGACCTCAATAACCATTCCCAACTGGAAGCTGTCCAGCAACCCCACCCCAACCCCAAGATAATGTTGTGGTCAATGATTCAACTTGATTTACGTAAATGAGGTATTAGTCATGAACCCATCTACCCGTACAAATGATAAATCGATCATGAACACCGCATGCACACTGCTGCTGACGCGGGCTTTAGACTGCAGACTTATGAGGGTGTGTAGCGCGCTTGAGGATTTGAAGAGTATGCAGTTAAGAGACGGGTGAGTTATCCCCACCTCTACAGTTCCAGACACTCAATCGATACACTTCTGAGACACCTGAGGAGTGAGACGCACCCCGTACAGCAGGGTGACGTGCTGAAGACATTTCATACTCGTAGATAATTTCACTGGAATTTGATTACTGTTTAAATGTTACAATTATTTAGGAGTGGATTCAATCATTTTGAATGATATATGTTGTAGGCGTTTCATATATAATGAAAATATACCACCAATCCAAACTGAAACAAATCAGAATTTAGACGTGCATATAAACTGGGTTTCACTAAATCACACCGTAGTACCACAGAAAGATTTTGGCATTTAATTTTCCGAAGTAAATTTAGTGTCTGACTGTACAAAAATCACTGGCATGAAGCAGGGATGCGCCGTATGGTCGCCAGAGTGTTGCTATGTGGTTGCTAAGGTGTTTTGAATGCTATGCTATTAACACATTGGTAGGATATTGTTGCCGTTTTAAGTGGTTGTTAGGGGGTTGCCCAACCGGCCCTAGTTAAAGACTGCTGATAAAGTCTGTATGATATTTTAGAGTCAAGACATGGATTGGGTTTCTCCTGCAGTAAACATATAAAGATACACTTTAGTAATATAATAGGATATATCATGTTTCACTTATTTTATTGTCCACAAGATAAAAACTGTAAGATCATTTACTTAGAACAGTAATAGCACAGCTCTGCTCAAGAAGGTGTATGAATTGAGCTGTCATTCCTGTCTTTACACAAAGAAAGTTTAATACTGCAGCGTTTGGGGTTTGTTCCAATCCCTAACCCTGAGTATGAGCAACAGTACTGTGATGTTTACTTTAGCAAGCTCCACTATTAATGTGAAGACCCTACTGCATGTACAGAGCTCTGCGCGGTGGAATTCAAGATCTACACTATGAGCGATGCATGAGTGAATTTCTATAACCCACCAGGCTAGAAATAGAACTGAATGTGTATACCAACAAATCCAAAACAAAACAAAAGACTTATTCCTTTCACATAAAGGGGAAGCCAGCAAAACAATCGCCCTACCTGGAGTGTGCTGGGTGTATCCCTGCTAACAGGGAACATTCTTAGAATGTTCTCTAAAAGTTCTCTTAAAATTATCAAAAAATGTTCATGCAATAACATTAGCAGAACATTGTATAACATTATATATATTTATATATCAAAAACATTATTCTTTTTTAGTTAGTGGAATGTTTTAAAATGTTACAGAGTTAAAAATGCTTAAATAAGCAAACAGTAGTGTTAATACAATGCCTAAAAACTGGACATTTTGAAAGTTGGTATAGCATTCAAAATAATACATTTTGGTTACTTAATGGAAACGTTATGAAAACATTCTTACAATCTAAATTTGTTAGCTGGGATTTTCAGCTACAGATCTAATGGCCACAGTTAGTGGGCTGTCAAGAGAACATTCAATAGATACAAGGTGAATAACAAGTGGAGTTTAAAGAACACGAATGCATAACAGGAGAGCAGAGATGCAAGAGCGTAAGATTGATGTAATCTTTAGAGAAAGACTACAAACAAAAGAAGCAGTGAATAAGATCTGAAACACTAGAGAGACTGCAGCACGAAGGGAAGAAACAGTAAAACAGCAGCAAAGCAATCTGTGGGCATTAATTGCATCGATTCGTTACCTGTGGTACAGTGTTGAGTGTCTAAAAGCAAGAGGAACTTTGAGGTGTGACCAGAATGGGAACCGCCTCAGTTCTTCCAGCTTAATCACTATTGATTTTGAGGAGTAATACAGATTGGTATACGCTGATCTCAATTTGTTCATCTCAGCTTGATTTCTAAATAGGCCAATAATGAAGTCAGATCAAGGCCTTCAATGAGAAATACCCAGTAATCTCATATTTAAAATAAAGCTCTGAAACCACATTAAAAAATGTGGAGTTTTTTAAATTGTTCATTTAAATCTGTACATGAACAGATTTAAGATTTTGAAAAACAATCACACAAAGAAATCGTATGATCACATCATAATTCCTTATTTATCAGACTGAGCAAATGTGTGATATTACGAACACGTTTGTAGAAAATGTCGGATTTTCCTGAAGCACATACAATGCTTTTTGGAACATTTTCCAATCATGTGAGTCCATCCCAGCTGGAGTGCATACTGTTGTTAAAGCAAAATGAGGACATACTGCACCAAATACTGAAGTTCATGTAAATGTTCACTCAGATTGTTCTGCTTTGTATTTACCAATACAAGGCTGACCAAAACAATGTGATCAGTGTGAGAGTTACGATAAGTGGGCCTAGATGAGTCATACTGTGCTTTGTAGGACAGCCTGTCCTCTGTTGTCTCATTGTGTTATGAGACATTTAAGGTCAGATTTCATTTCACAAAACCAAGTGTAATCAGCAGAAGCTACAAACCTAACATCTCTAGATCTGTAATTAGTGGTCATGTCAAAGTAATCATCGACAAAAAGCTTTGTGTGCGCATTAAAAAGGGAAAAACGCACTGCTTTTGCACTAAAACCAACTGTGTAAAAAACGCCCTCAGTTTAATCTGATTACAGCATTATATCCACGATTAACTGCACACACATCAAAACAAATCAGTTTTGCATCTTCCATAAACCCTGATAGATCAGACAACTGAATAATAAGGGTTAATATTTCATCTATGCTTTCAGCTCTTCAGTCACATTTAACATGGTGACAGATGGATTTCTCACATACATCAGTGTTGATAATCACTGATGATCAAATTATACACTGGATTCCAAAAGTCTGGAGATTCCAAAACGGGAGATTACAACAATTTGAGTGAAACGGTGAATTAAAATATGAATTTTGTGTGTCCTTCGGCTTTAAGGAAAACGTGTAAATAAAGTTCCTTCAAAACCTGATGGTCCATGTTATTCCAGCATGTTTTTAGAATATTTCAAGGAGCATCTTGTGTTCTTCAGCAGAAACGAGCATGTCAGTATGATCAATATTATAAATCTGCTTGCATTTCATTATTGTATGTTTCCAGGTTTAAATTACATTCCCTAGACTTAAGGCTTTTACGATGTATGACTTTTAAACTCCACTGTATAATAACGGACCTAAGATCAGCTCTGAAAGAAATCATTAAAATTACAGTATGCGTGACCTCAACGGACAGATTTGTAAATGGCTGACTTTTTCTTATTTTGTTTTGATTCTTCTAACGGCTCATTAAACAGCTTACCTGAGAGACAGGTTTGTGCTGCAATGTGTCGCGCATTGCTGACATTGGAGCTGACATAATCAGATGGAATTCCAGATGCATTGTGTTGATACGTCAACAACACCTTTCCAAATGAGCTGATGTCTATAGCTAACTTGCAGCACGCCTGGATTACAGGTTTTGCACATCTGTTGTCTCACAGCATGGCTGCTGACCAAACATCCATCCTGCATTCGACCCATAAATTACAAACACAAACGTGCTGATGCATCTACTAGCATTTAATAATGGTGTTCAATTCATTGGGTGACATGTCAACCAGGTCACCAATCAGACAACAGATCATCTGACATCAATAGCCCACTGTAGTCAACTATATATTCTGTTTAGGTATGATTACATTGAAAGAGAAAATCTCTTTGCTGCTCCCTAAAGGGACAGTTCACCCGAAATCAAAATAAAATATGTTAGGCAAACAACTGACAGTCTCGGGCCCCATTCACTTTCAATGTATGGGAAAAAGCAGCCTGCTAAAGTTCCTGTCTTATTTATGTTCCACAAGAAGGAAATTGATACGATTTTGGAACAACATGAGGATGAGTAAATTATTTTGTTCTGTAATATCTTGGCAACTAACAAAACGAATTGTGTTGCATTTATGCAGAATACAGTGCCATTATTGTAAAGCAATAAAAGTAATATACAGTTCTCTTATTAAAGCATTATACTCAGTGAGTCTCACTGAGCCATTTTACCTGACAAACAACAACCTACGTATTTAGACCGTGTGAATGTTTCTGGTCTGTGCAAACGGAACTACCTTTGCATGGCAAAATGAATCTGTTTCAGGCTGCCCGTGACTTTAACAACCGTACTAGAATCATACCGAACATTGTGTTGTAAAAAAGCAATAGAGGGGTTAATTGGGTGAACATATTAAGCATGTAAATCTCCCATAGCATACCGGTAAAACCCTCAACAGAGAAATGTATTATTAGGCTACGTGTTGCCCTGTATGTGATCAATGTCTTTGTTCCACGTTAGCAGTACAGTAAGAAACTGTAAATATCTCCTACTGTGAAGTATCCTACTTCACAAACAAATATCTGGCCTTTTTGTAAATTCAGACCACTTTATATATATTACAGAGGTCAGTTTGATGAGCTACAGATTACCATTAGCAACATTTTCTTAAAAAATAATTATTTTGTGGCTGCGTTGTTGTTTATGTTGCAGTTCATTGTATTACAGTTATAATGGGCACGTGTAATTATTTTGTAGATCTACGTATGCATTTATTTATATATAAATACAAATACAGTGTGTCCTGTATTTACTGTATTACAGTAAGTCCTAAATAATGGTTTATGTAATTTTGCCTCTGATGAATAACATGGGCAAGGCAATACTGTATAATGTGCCATCTAAATTTGCATTTGAGGAAGGAAATGTGATTATACGATTATGAAATATGATCTATCAAAAACAAAACTTTGCTCAAGCGTGCTGTGTAAAAACAACTATCGCACAGCGTACCTGCTCGGGTCCTTGGAAGCAGATTCGACACTGGGGAGTTCTCATTCCACTCCCCGTGCTGCTGGAGAGGCTGACCGCGTCCAGGCCCGCCTGCAGTTTCGGGTCTTTCTCCTCAAACGCCAGGCTCCTGGGCCTCGGGTCGCTCCCATAGTATTCTTCCTCATCATCACGGCTGGAGCAGTCGACGAAGGGCGGCCATCCGCAGCCGCCCATCCCGAGCCCCCTCATAGTGTTGGATCGTCTGTTCGGGTCTGCGACAGGGTCGGGCTGTCTAGAACCGGATCGCATGAAAACCAGCACCTTCAGTTCGTTAAAAAACATGCGGATCCGGTTCTTAAACATGTTCGACTACATGTGTGTGTTGTGTGGCAGAAGTAAAATTGTGCAATTGTTTACCGGAAAAGAGCGACGTTATTATATATGTTTTTTTAATTAGTTGTTGTTGTTGTTATTGTTGGGTTTGCCAGTCGTCCTTTGTCCTGGGCCTGTTGTTTCTATTTAATTCAGCAGAAACGCAGTTGCTACCCTGAAGTCACGGAGGAAAGTGTCCAAACCAAAGGTAATTGGTCAGAAAATCTCTGGACACCGTGTTGGCTTGTTATTCTCCGTCTGATGGCATGTATGTGCCTGCTAGGGCCGGCCGAACGCCCAAAAAACACGACTGATACGGGGTGCTGTTACAATCATCATATGGCGTAACAATAATAATAATACACCTATGGTATTATATTAACAAATGACAATTAATACATTGTTCCAGGTCTAAGAGGAATTTTTATAGCCTTTTAATTATCCACAGCCTGGATACACGGATGAGAGAGGAGGAGGATGCGAAATAGCATTTCACAAAAACACCAGCATCAGCACCACTGCGATACAAACTCATAGTCCAGGATCCTTCAGCATAATAACACAATCCAAATTAAGTGGACGTTTGATTCACTGGCAATCATATCGTTTGGTTTATTGTTCATCACAGGCATCGCAGTTACTTGATTATCATTTCCTGGAGCATTTTGTCCCCGACATGTTCCGACACCGCCTCCCATCCCAAACACAGCGTTCAGAAGAATCCATTAGGCTGGCGTCTTAAAAACAAAATAGTAATACTGGCCGAGGAGCAGAGGAAAATGCCAGCATCCTTCTCCATTTGAAGTTCATCACCATCCCCCTCCCGGACCGAGATGGTTCCTTGCCACGTTCAAATAAAGATGGAGCTTCCTGAAAGCAGAAAGCCCCCGTGCGCAGATCTTGTTTTCCGTATTCGCAGGGTGTGCACATCTAATGTTCAGTTAGTCAGTCGGAGCGGCTGATCATTATGTGATTGGGATGCTGATGCTGCTCCCCTCTGATTCATCCTCGAAATGGACGTTCTGCCGTGCGCATCAACACACGGCCCTTGTTTCCAAGGCGCGCTCTCGCCCAATCAAAATGATTCATTTACAAACGTCTCGGTGCCATGCGCGCTCCTGTTCCGTTCTCCTACGGGAGATTCAATGGATGCCTATTTGGCGCGTTTCGACGGGCGCCGCTGTCCAAGGTTCTGATCCCTCGCCGTGACGTTTCCCCTACGTGACAATAAGACGCGGGAATTATAAATGAGCGCCTGCAAAGCAGCCGGTTAATATTTATACGCCAGTCTGTTTATGCTGTAGGTTCATTAACTGGTCATTTATAAGGTGCATTCATCGTTTGAAAGTGTATTAGAAGTTGCAGAAATAGTACATTTATTGCTGATGCTGATATTTGTGTTGTTGTTTTCCTGGAGGATGGTGTCACGATGAGCTGGCTTGTGTTAGTTAGGCAAAGAGAAAACACATTACATTAGCCTTTAATATTGTTACTTCACTTTAGGTCGTTGGGTCAGTTTTATAAGTCAGCAATCTAATGTAGTTTTCTGTCAAATTTTGCCATACAGGGCAGGACTAAAATTGAACTCACACTGAGCCAAGCAGCCAGGACCTGAAATGACAATTGTTTGCCTATGGTGTATCGCAACTACTGTGGTCCCACAAAAAGTATTTGGGCAATTAAGACACAATGAAAAATGTATGAATGTTATTGCTCCAAATAATGAAATATCAGACTAAGTGGCTTTTGGTTTGCAAACATTACATGATATAAATCAATAAACTACAGGTGTGGTTACACTGCTACCTGTGTAAACTTGAGGGCAACTGACTTGTTGCCAGCTGGTTAACAGTAGTTACAAACATATCTACAAAAGTGTGCTAGATATTGTCTAGAAAAGTTAGTTCTTTTGCACTTGCATTTGTGTGCCATTAGATTGAATATTTTCTAATGCAATGGAATCAATTGTCCCAATACGTTTTAGGCCCACTGTATATAAATACCCGATTACAGAACTTGGATCAATCCTCTATATTTATAATGGTCACTGCAGTAGAGTCTAGTTGGCACAGAGCTGTCAGTAGTTGCACTGATAGTACAGCCTAGTCTCTTACAACAAATCATTAGACATATTGTTGATTTATTGTTATGGCGTAGCTATGCTGCACAAAGACATATAGTGTGTTCGTTTTGCACATCAATAATTAACCTGCTGCAAAGTGACTGGACTCCTGCACTTACACATTTTGATAGACACATTATTAGGATCTGTTTCAAAACCATAACAGAAACAGGCAGTCTCATATTTATCTTTTGGTTCATATAAACTTGTGCATGTTTTACAGTTCATGGTTTTTAACTTAAGGCAGTGATATCCTCCTCTTAAATTACTATTTTGAAACATTGCTTAACCTAAATGTAAACTGTCCTAAACCCAGGTTTAATGTGGGATCAAAAGCCTAACAGACATTTCATACTTGAATTATTTAATCCAGGGTTATTTTTTAACCTGGCAAAATTTGGGATTGTCCTGCTTCACTTTGTTCATACTTTATCATTGGACATACTCACTCGTTTCTCAGACAGCCAGGCTGGTTCATCTTCATTTGCACTTCACATGCACTTCAAGTATGTTCCATAATTTATGCTGCTATTGACTTGTTTGTTTCCCCGCTCTAATAGGAGAGATTACTCTTCCTGTTTGTTCAGCTGGATCTGCATGAGGAAGCATCAGCTCTGTCATTATTCTATCTGTCCTCATCAAACCCATTCAACGATTATTGTGTTCATCAGAGCAGGCTACACCTTAGCTCAGGTTTCCCAGAGAAATGACGTACTTGCAACGTCCCATGGCAGATCATTGCTCCATATGTTGCACTTCTACATTGAAGTCCCTCGCTAGGTTTGACTCTCAGAAATTTCATAGACCTTTGGCTAAATAAGTATCTTGACAGGTGGTCAGCCTTGTTTCGGCATATGGGCGTTCGTGGAGCAAGAACTGGCAAGTGGCCCAACCACGAGCCAGAGCGTACTGACCCAGCCAAGGGTTCATTTTGCTGCCCTCACTCCTGTTGACCAGAAATGGAAGGAAACCAAACACTTCACAATACACATTTTCATACTAGTGTGATTAAACCCCCTAACAGTGCAGAAATGAACAACATGGCAAGTAATGCCAGACTTGCCCCTTAGCGTATAGAGCAGCTCGATTACTGCAGAATTTACATGTAAATGTAACACTTTACTAAATGATCTAACTCGCACAGAAACAGTTTAGCTGTTTGTCCATAAAATGCTTTCAGCTGTGACCTATTCAAGCTAAATGTTGTGGCCACTTGTAGCAATTATCGTGCTAAGCCTCATCAGTGTAAATGTATTGTTGACCTACAAGTGATATGATCAAATTTAAACAAACTCACAATATAATTCTTACATTTGAAAAGAGGTTTAATATTTTGTTTTTAGTTTCACCAAAATATCAAATGCTCTAGTTTTCTATGAATGATACAGAACAAGCACAGAATTAGCTAAAAATGGGAGATTAACATAGTAAAACTGGCCCTACTATTCCCAAAGTGTCATTTACTGTATTGCCATAAACAATGTTGTAGTTTTCAGGATGTATTGGTTGTTCCAGTGGGTACCACGTGGTGGCAGTGTGAGGCAAAAAGACGCACTGACAGAAAACAGACACAAACCACCTCTGAATAATTCACCAATGACAAACCACTGCATAAGCTTGGACAAAAACATCAATGAGTACACCTGCTGTATTAGGCTGTGATACTATTAAAATGATCAGTTTAATAGCTGGTTCTGTGCAAAAGAATATTTAATAGAAATCTGTTCTAGTGTTCTTTTGCTTCAAAGAGGCAATAAAACAGGAAACTCAAATTTGCAGAAACCCAGACAGAGAGCGTTGTCTCACACTAGCAGATGATTTTGTAAGATAACATTGTTTACAGTTGATTTTTTTATGACCCAGCATGAATCATTTCACACACACAACCTACACAAGTTGCATAGTCTATAAATAAAAGGATAGTGAGTTAAGAGAACAGAAGAGCTTTAACCCTAAAAAACAAAGCAAGCGAGTGATTCTACACTAATTTAGCTAGAGGAAGAAAAGCTACTAATGGAAAAAACATCTTATCAGTATTAAGATCATATTTACATCATCACTTACAATTAAAATGATGTAACACTTATAAACTGAAGCATTTGCTCTTTTTGATGAACGTGTTGTGTAAATCTGATAATATTATACCTGTTAGGTCATCCGCCAGAGACTTTTATTTAACGGAAGACGACAGACCGACATCTGAACCTCTCAATAATGACTCAGGCACAGATATTAATCTATGAACTTTTAATTGGAAAAGTCAGTTTCAAAAATACAGGGCAAATCCGGGGGGAAATGGCGCTTACATCTCACAGAGTATCAGTGTCTTCACACAACCGCAATAAATAATTATTACATAAGAGCACAGACATTGATTTCATTTCTTTATCAGTCATACACATTCATAAAACCATGATCAAGTGAAGCTGAAAGCATGAGCTGTACTGAGAGACGTTTTAGTGTTTTCATGTTCTCTAATATGTGGGCATGAAACTATTAACTATTAAGACTGTGATTATAAGCCGATATTTGTGTCCATCTTCTGTAAAAACTGAAGAAACATATTGGTGATAAAGGAAGTGAGCAACCATATGGAGTCAACATGTACGTGCACATAAGGTATTACAAATTATCTAACACAATGTTCAACAAAACACACGCATCAATGGCGACTTAACACTTTAGCACAGGAAATAAACATGAATTAGAAGCAGGACACAAGACAGATTTAGCAAAACAACAAAAGAACAGATTACACAATGATTTCACTGAAATGGAATTTTTTTAATGCTACGATTTAGGCGGCCATGTTGCTGTTAGCATTTTCAAAATAACCGGAAAGCAGCAGAACTGTACACATTAAAGTTACTCGGAGCAAAAACATAACCATAAACGTTTGCAAATAATAAATTAGTGCATGAGTATCAGCATTTCAGTAAATGTTACTGCACTGAGAAACAAAAATGGCACACTGAGATGTGTTACCACAAATATTCACAAAACAACGCATACGATTATAAAACACTAGATTTAGAGTAATACTAAGCTTCAAAAGAAATGGAAAAATCTCTGTGGTTTAAATAAGGGTGAAGAAAACAGTATGTGTGTGGATGGAAAGACTATGTACAGCTGGAGGGCAGCAGTGCATCGATAAAGGATAGGAAAAATCCTATTCACATGGCTCAGTTACACAAGTCTCTTTAATTATTTGTGTCCTACCTCTAAATCCTAAAACTAATATTCTTCTTCAAGACTAGATTCCATAAAGCACTGACAGAATTATCAGGTTTGCATTGTGGACACTTTCCTGGGAGGTGCGTGACAAAGATTCACCTTAGATTCACATACAGCCATAGATGCTGTTTTACTAAACGTACTACGTACTTTGTGTGCTGAATTAGCGATTAATTAAAGATTACACGGAACCTAAAGGGATCGTTTTGGAACTATATATCCTGCGTATTTGTACATTAGAGATCTGACCGCATGGAAAGATATGTCGGGTTGTGAACATGCAGACACAGATGGCTTTACATTGCACTACACAGATCAGGAAGAGCTTCTCATATCAAGGATTGGGGGGTGCCAACATGATCATCCTATCATACATGATCCCTCCTTCCTGCTGGTTTAAATTAGCCCTCTACAGACCTTAGTTGGAAAATGGGTCAGAAATCTGATTAAAATGGAAGTGTTCGAATGTGTCTCGCCATAAATAATCAAGCTCATATGTGCTGTGAGATAGTGTTCTGAATCCAGTGTGCTGAATTTGGGGAATGGGTTGAGGATCTGTGATGGGGTCTGTGTTTACTGCTTGAATGTCTCTTGATGCGGTGCAAATGGGAACTGGAATGGCTGAACTACACTAGTTGTCTAAAACAGGGTTGGAGGGACTATAAGAATGCACTAGGGTTTGCTCTGGGGTCCTTCTGGTTCCTGTAGCGCATGGCCAGCCAAACTCCTAAGATCTGAAAGAAGCAAAAATGTGAAAAATTTAGTATGTGAGATATAATACACGATAAGTCATAACGCTACACAAAACATAAAACATTTAAATACAGTAAAATACAGTATTAAATACAGTAAAAATAGTGCAATTCTGTGGCTTACTAGCTGCTCGATTATGACAAAAATCAATTACAATTATTTTGGCCAATATTGCAATCACGGTTATTTAACACGATTATACTCACTGACTTTGAAAAATAACAGTATTTATTGAATAAAAACAATAAAAGGTCTTTTTTAAAAGCGGATTAAACTGAAAAACATAAACCAAATGTAAAAAACAGATTTATAACAAGAAGAAACGAGAGAAATTTGGAACAATAATCGTTTTACCTCAATTATTTTGTTCGTGTTGAAAGCCATAATTGAAATTGAAAATCAATAGCGATTAATTGCACATGCCTACTAACCTCTGTAAAGCTGAAAAAGAGGCCAACTCCTCCCAGGATCTTCAGAGCTTCTGACGAATGCTGTAGCATCTTTTGACCACAAGTAATGCAAGACGCCTTCTGTTTACATGGCTGCAGGAGAAGAAGGATCTTAGCCTCTCGCTTTTAGCGTGGACAACATTACTTAAACCCGTCTATCACCCAGGCCACAGTGCCTCATAACATACACAGCAAACACAGATAACCTTCTATTGGGAACAGAAAACTATATAATGGGCAGAGAGAAATCCAGAGAAAGACAGACAGGAAACTACAGTACACCACACACAGCAAAAGAAACACACCCGCTGACCCTACACTTTCCATATATTTGCATATTTGTATTATCTTGAAATTGAACCTGTGACCTGTGCGTTGCTAATGTCAAGTAAACCAAATGAACAAAAAGTGATCAAGACAAGAAGGATAAACAAGAATTGATTCTTACAGCCGGACAAGTATTGACATCAATGACAAAATCTGCTGCCTGTTTTTGGGTGTTGTTGAACAGGCCACAGCAGTCCAGCTTCTTCTCCAGACTCGTTCTGGTGTCACTGGCCATTATTCCCCAGGATGAGGTCAGGAGCTTCTCCTGTTCAATAATGTAACATAATTATGTTTCAAATATACCTGTGCAGCAACATCAGGTATGCTCACAGTGTGCTGCCCCACCCACAAGTGGTGATGTCACATGCAGCGACATCTTATGGTAGTCTATTGGGTGTGCTTTAGAGTTCCTCAGGCCTACCTGCTGACTTTGGTTCATAGCTAGGCAAGAGCAGGAAACCCCAAACTGGAAGAGGAACACAATGAAAAGAATGACCATGTACTGTGGAAAAGGATTTGTGGTCAAGGTCATTACGACATTGAGAGGTGAGAACCAAAACAGTAAGCAATTAATTATTTACAATCAACACTGCTCAATTTAGAGTAGAGAACTACAACAGCACTGTGTGAAGAGTGTACCAGCCATGGATCTTACCAAAGCAGAAAATGTAAACTAAGTGGTGGGCTTAAGACTAAACAGCCAATGGAATCTTTACAATCAAGAGTGATAAATCTCTTAACAGCCAATGGAATGCTTACAATCAAGAGCGATGAAACTCAACAGCCAATGAAAAGCTTACAATCAAGAGTGCTGAAACTCTTAACAGCCAATGAAAAGCTTACAATCAAGAGCGTTGAAACTCTTCACAGCCAATGGAATCATTATGATTAACAATGATCTGCTGATAAACTTCATTCGCTTATATTGATTTCCCATGTCAAAACTGTACCATATCAAGCACACAGTAGAATTTCTTATATTTCACAGAAAGTAGTTCCAAGGCTGATAAAGGATACAAAGAAGAGCATGACTTGGTGATGATGGACGGCTCCGATGAGCCCCACAATAGCGATCAGCAGCAGAAAGAAGCCCACGGCGATCACGCCTCCGATGATGTGGATGCTGGAGACAATGCCAAAGCCTTTCCCCCATGCTGCTATTACAATCAGCAGCAAGCCCACCAGCTGCGGATGAAATTAGACCAATCAGACAAAAGCAAACAAAAAATAAACGTGTCATTACCGTAAAAACCCTTTACAAACAGAAAACGCCATGAAATAACAGATTCTGTTTTCTCCAGCATGTAACAGCATTCATAACTTATTTTGCCTGTGTAACGTGGCAAGTTACCAAATGAAATGTAGGAAGAATAAAAATATGCAGAGCAGGACTTTTTTCTAAGAGGTACTGACAGCACCCACAAAAATGGAGCGGACAAGCAAACTGGGTACGGTCTCTACATTACTGGCTGAAAAAAGAAAGGAAGGGCTGAAAAATAACAGATGACATCAACCAAAAAGCTGTTTCAGAGTTATTAAATCTTGATAACAGATTGTGAGGAACTCTTTCGAATAACGACGAATCATGTTAAATAAGACCAGTTGCATGCTTTCAAAAAAGTAAATGTTGACATTAACTGAAGCGGGTTATAAAAGCGATGAGAATTGAGAATTAAACTTATTAATTCTTTAAAACACATTACAGACAATAAAAACTCTCGAAAGCTCAAGAAATATACACAGTATCAGGAAATGTACAGCAAAAACAGCACATATTGTACAGTGCTAATATATGCATTTCTACTGGGACTGTATCTATAAGTTAAATTGTATCACCGGGACAAACTGCAGTTCAGGGGTTTATCTGGAATCTACATTACTCAAAGCAAAAGACAGCAGGATCATAGATCGCAGGTCCAGAAAGCTACAAGTTTACCAGCCTTACCGGAGAGTGTGCGACTGTCGTCAGAAACGCATGGACAGAATATCACTGCCCAAACCCTTGGCCAACCAAACAATGTGTACACACAGTCCCTCCTTAACTGTCAGCATGAGGATACAATTATAATGTTATACAGTAAATAATGACAAATCAGATGGTCATTATTTTTGACATTCATATCCCGTATCTCAGTAATACATTTCCAAATTGTTAGTTTATTTAATTGATGCATTTATCCAAAGTGACTTACAGTAAAGTAATTACACAAGCAGTTCCACTGGGATAACCTGAGGTTAAGTGTTTTGCTCAATAGCACAACGGTAAAGGTTCAAGGGCTCAACTGTCACCATGATACTGGGCTACTATTAACCTTTCAGTTACTAGCCCAGATCTTTAACCACTAGTGTACCAAAGTCTCTTTCTGAATTGCTTCTTCTGTTTACAGCCAGGCTGCCACACCTTGGCTGAGTTCAAAGTGTTTTATTTTTGGCTCTGCGTCACAGTGACATCATAATGAGTCAAAAGCTATATAGGAATCTAATCAATTACGCAGTGCTGCACGAAAACATCACAGCAAAGGCTTACAAGCATGCCAACCCTAAAAATGTCTGAAATGTAATTGTAACATGAGGAAAACCTATAGTAAACGATTTAACCACCATGTACTCAAATTTTGACAGAAGTAAGCTGCCCTGCAGGAATCTTCCAGACCAACAGTGTCAGAAATTGTTAAACACAAACATTAATAAATAACAAATGGGCTATAGCTGACAAATACAGTGTCTGAAGCAAATACAAGGAGGAGTAAATAAATAAGTAAACAAAAGGTTATACAAAGATTTGGGCGGTTACGCAACAGTGAATGCAAAACGTCTTTCATTAGATCCGTCAACAACGACGTTTCCCTAGTATTAATACCTCAAAATAATATATTTTGGCATATTCCTTTAGGTTTTTAAACGAATTAAATACAAAAAGACTGTGTTGTTCACCTAGTGAAGCCAGCGACTTCACAGTTATAAAACAAAGACCTTATCTATGATCTAGCAACAAAGGCTAGATTGATCATGAGAGATATAACATCATAATAACAGCCCTCACATTTAGCCAAAACCGCTCGATAAAGCAATTAAATTAAATGTATTCATGCAGAATTAGCCGAGGCTAACAAACTAGCTATATATATTCGTGTATATGCGCGTGACTCACCATGTAAACTACATTTAGCGAACAGAGAGCGTTTTTTGAGCACGTAAATCCTCCGCAAACCATGTTGAACCTTCTGGCATTTAACGGTGATATTATAAATGATGTGCTACTGCTGTTGTTTTCGCTGTTCCCACTAAGCTGTGATCCGCTCTTCTCTTGTCAGTGAGCAGCGGGCTAATGGACTAGCCGGTGACGTCACCGCATTCACAGACCCTCTAGTGGCCAAGATTCACTCGTTCACTAGCGTGCTCGCTTGTAGTACGTGGAAAGAGAAACTGAAGGGGACAAATCCCTAATAATAGCCTTTTAAATCAGTTTAATTGCCTTAGAATAAAATGTAGAAAAACACACAAACAACGGTCAGATTGTACTAAATATTTTAATAATATTATTATTAAATATTATATTATAAGGATGATTAAGGACGATTTTAAAATAAGAACGTCCTCCATTACTCCCAAACTGGTGAACTTTATGCCAACATACAGGTTCATTCAAATTAAAAGGTAAGCAGTAATAATAGTAATAATTATAGTAATATTTAATTGAAATGTGTCTGTTTTCTGATCCCTTATATGCACAAACCAAATATGTTTGTTATGCCTCTGAGCATGACCGTGTTCGGGGTGGTGGGGGGGGGGGGTGTTTGATAATTGCTTTGGAAGGTTTGGAACCTACCAGTATGTAACCGATACAACAGACAGCAGTAATTGGTTAAACGTAGTAAATGTAAAGGGCGTAGTATAGCACGCTGGTGCTCGTTGGCATTTAAACAAGCGCTGAATTGAAGCGTGTCTTGCTGCCTCACAGTGATTGGCTGCGAAGAGTAGCAACAAACTATGTCACACTTGAGCACACCCGCTGACGTCACGGGTGTTTGCAGATTGTATGATTAAATACAGCCCCATATTCACAACGTTATAAAGCTTTAAATGTACTTATAATACATAGTTTTTTAAAATATTGTTTTCATCTGTGTTTTCAATCTTCATTTAAACCTCCACAACTAGTTTATTGTAAATGGTTAACATTGTTTATCTAGGCTATATTTTTAACATGCTGGTGTTTGGAGATAGTTATCACTTCTTACTACCCTCCAAAACAACTGAGGGTTATTGCATTTTGTGACAACTTCCCTCAGTAGTGGGCAATGTTATATATTGGATAAGCTGTCACAATAGGAGCATGTCATTAAGTAACTTATGTAATAGATTTTTGAGGTAAATTTAAAAAGATAAAGCAATTATGCAGCTCAAACAAATCACAAAACAGCAAAAATGTAAAACATACAGTATAAAGAGAAGCAATACTAAGAAATAATATAAATATAAAACTATTAAGTCGACTACGTGTTTATTATTAAATGTACAAAACTACAGCCTTTAAAAAGTGTGACAACCAGCATCAATAACACCTTACACCTGTTATAGTAAGTAGTGCAGTTTGAAGAATAGAATTGACAAAAATTATGTCAATTTAAGACAATTAAAAAGCAGCATACAAAACATTTACTAGGAAAAATAATTTATTTGTCTAATTGATAACTTACAGTTACTGAGATACAGCTTGGTGACAGGTTCTGTGTGTGACTGCTAGCCCCAGTCTTTACTCTCTGTAAAATCATGATAAAACGTGTTGTTTTTCTCATATCTGTGTGTATGTTTTACAACTCCAGCCCTTAATCTGAACATAACCTTGAGGCTGCCTTCTTAAAACCCTGTTTGAAACCAATTCTTGCTTTTTTGTTAATGGTTGCCTTGAATTTACCACAAAATCCTGTTTGCGATAGAGCGGCCCATGAGATGGTGACAGTTCTTAAAACCAGGAAGTGAATTCGGAGAGACAGAGGAAATTCATGCAAGCAAAAGCACTTCTGCCGTGTGAAGCAGCATGCCTTAGAGTCTACACGACTTTCTTCTGTTGTATGTGATTCTGACATTAAAGGACTGGCAGGAAATGTTGATGGGTTACAGAAGACACTCCATGCAGTTTGAACGGTCACATTGGTTTAAATATGAACAGCACAGTTAAAAGTATAAACTCAACAGCAATTAGAGCGGAGGTGAGAAGACACGAAAGCTTGCAAAATACTCTTAACAAATTTCTCAAGCAGCTGGAAAGGGTCGAGGACCAGCAGCTCAAAACAGGACTAAAGGTTTTCCTCCACAGCATTAAAGGTGAGCTGCTTGATTGTTTTTAAAGCCTTCTAAATATCACAAGCTTATTGCATCCGTCTGTTTTGGAGGGTAGGATGTGGGGCTCCTTTTAAAGTGTTAGTTTTGCAATTGTGTTTGTTATTTTCCTGTTTCCCAGTATTTTCTTGTACTGCAGCTTAACTGGTAGAGCATTGCGTTAGCGGCGCAAAGGTTGTGGGTTCGATTCCCAGGGAACACATGTAGCGATTAAACGTATAACTTGTACTGTAAGTTGCTTTGGATAAAAGCATCTGCCAAATGCATAAATGTAAATATGAATGTATTTTGCACATAGTTTTTATTACATCCCCCTTAAGACATCATAGTTTATGTTTTAGAGAAGGCAGCTGGATATAAATAAATAAAAGGATTGTAACTCATTCAGAATTAAATAATACGTCAAGTGGACGTCTGTGAAATCTTACACGTCTATTAGACAGCAATGGTAATAACTGTTACTAAAAAGTGCTGATGTATAACCAGAATCATAGAGATTCAGGTTGAGACAGTATTAGCACCGTCTTAAAGATGTCGTGATGGTGGCAAGCTTTTGAGCATGAAGTGCTGGTCTATTTCCTGTCTGACGCTCGTTTGCTGCCCACAAAAGCCACATCCTCTCATTCTAAGGCACCACCTGTCAGCGCTGCTCATACACTGTGTTTCTGACCTCATTATTTTAGTATTCCATAACATTTCTCTTGTTTTGGAATAGCTAAATTGAATTAATCTGTCGTCTGTTGAGGACTTTTCAGTTGAACAGGACATAGGTTAAAATCTTGTGTTAGGCACCATTTTCAAGACTGTCTGATGTCCTCTGTCACAGTTTGTATTTTGTATATTATAATTTAGGCTGTAACGGACTAGTGCACTTTAATGTAGTGTATATGCTTCTCATTATTTACTTCCTCTTTGCACTTTCTATTAACTTGCAGGTCAATATTAAGAGATTATCAACTGAATTGTTTTCTTAAACGTAAAATCACAATTAGGAATAGAGTTTTACGTCTTCTAAGGAAAACGTGACTGATATTTTTCTGCTCAAAACTTGTCGCCATGGTGCTAGGCTTGTTTTGGCTGGTTGCCAGGGTGTTGATAGGGTGTTCTGGTTTGTTGCTAGGTGCTAGGTTGATTGCTATGATATTTGAGGTATATGTTGTTTTGATCCTATGATATGACTCAGGTTTATGTAATACTGTTAAACAAAAGGCAGAAGGGATGCTTGATGGGAATAACATAAAAATGAAGTGGAAAAGGGAAGTCGTTGCTGTTGGCTCTAGAGCACAGAGAATAGAGAATAGGGCTGTCACATATAAATCTTACTGCAGGGAGCCAAGCGAGTGGGAGACTGGCAGAGTTACTCTGATTTAAAATATGTTTTTGACTGTAATAGAACCATGACAGAAATGGGTGCCGTGAATTTTCAGCACAATGCATATCTGTCTTCTATGGGTGTTGCATGTGAGTGCCAGGGTATTGCTATGCAGTTGCTAAGGTGTTCTGAATAGCTTAGTTTTTAGCATCTGTGTGACTGCCAGGGTGTTCTGGTTGCTAGGTGGTTGCAAAAAAAGTCCCTGTAATATTCTTGTCCCTAGATTTTGCTTGGGTTCCTCTTTCAGTTTAAGTCCATGCATTTTTAATAGCACTAGTAATAGCAGGTTAGTAATAGCACTCCTCTCTTTAACAAGCCACACAGATATTATGCATGTTCGTAGCATGGAGCGGACTAGCTAGCAAACATATTGTTTAAGGTTAGGTATTTAGATAGATTTTTGTATCACTAATAATAAATAAATAAATAAAAGGAAAGGAGAAAAATATTACGCAAATATTACGCAAACTCTGTTCTTAACGGCAGGATAGGATTTTTTTGCGAAACAGTTTTGTTATGCTGCCTGAAAGCGTCTTTCCATCCTGATAGCAATCACTGAGTAAAATGGTCCAAATGTATTCCTATAAATATGTGTATTTTCTGTGGAAGGGCACAGGACTTTAAAAAAGTTCGTCCAATCATTGCATTTGGTCTGAATGCAATAATAGGATCTCTACCTGTCAGGTTGTGTATTTGCATACCTTTGCACGCTATTGGAGGAGGCGTGGCTTTGGAGATTGCTTTTGACAGAGGGCGGAATCTTATGCTTTTAAAGCTTGCTTGCCATCGCTAGCCTCTCTGATACTGCATAACCTACCTTTATTGATTTAATCTTTTATTAAATCAATATTTAAATCAATTTTATGTATTATTGATTTGCAAACTCTGCATGGCTGTTAATTAACATTTTACTTGCTTTTGTATTAGAATGTGTGTGTGTGTATATATAATATATATATATATATAATATATATATATAATGTTGCCTTTCCAGTACTCTCTGCCCCATCCAAGTTATTGAGTCAATTAAGGTACAGTCCTCAATCAAGCCCACTTGACAAATGGATCAATCAATAAATCCGTCAATAATATTGCATAACCTCACACAATCACCCACTCGTTCATACACACCTCAGCAAAGACAAGCCAATGCACAGTTTAGATATGAAGATAGCAACGGATAGCCAGTGTCTAGCTGGAATCAGTGCATGGAGGAGGCGGAGTTAAACCTCAGAATACCTTGGTAACAAGGGTGGGGGGGCAGCTTTTGAATCACTGTACTGACTGTGACTGTGAATTGTTGCCACCCGATACAACACTAGATCGCGTGCACGCTTATCTCATTTCCTTTATTAACACGTCTGTCTTGATTGGCTCTGCACGCAACCATTTCTGTTTTCTTCTGTGGTTGACCTGTCTTCCTCATCAGACCTCGCAGGCTTCACACTGTCTGCCTTTTATTCCTCAACACATCACCGGTTCTTGCTTTTCAAGCGGGGGAGAGCGTGTGCGGGCGAGAGAAAAGAGAGAGAAAAGGGGAGGGAGAGCGGGAGAGAGGAGGGGGTAGCAGTGGAAGACAGGAGCTGGGAGCTGTCTGGCTGGTGACAAGGGCAGAGAGAGAGAGAGAGAGAGAAAGTGAGGGAGGGAGAGAGAGGCAGGCATGAGATGGAGAGGAAAGCGGGGTATTCCTGCTCTGTGCTCGTCTGCGTGGGTTTGAAAAAGACCTTCCACCGGAGAGATCCGAGAGACCCTTGTTCGTGATGCGTGACTCGTCTGAACCGTCATCGTGAGATGGACCTTTATCTTCAGAAGGAAGCACGATCGTCTCGCAGTTCTGCTGTATTGACATCCCCTGCCGCTTGACGCACTGATCACCAGAGACGTGATGGATAGACTCTGCATGTGGACTCTGGGATTTTTCTCTGTTTACTCTTGGTAACCAATCCATGGCACCGATCCATGTGTCATGTAGACTGACTCCCCAGTTCTTTCTCTCTACGTTAAACGTCTCCTCCACACGCCGTGGAGAAGGTTGGTGAACGATGTGCCTTGGTCTGAGGTTACCAGCTCTGCATGTCTCCCATACGTAGTGGTACTGTCTGTCGTCTCTTTCTTTCTGGATTCTAATGCTCGCATTGTTATTTGCATTTGAAGCTGCCTCTTGTTGAATGTAGTCAATGAAACCAGGAACATGCTTCTCATGCAGAGAGGTGGACATATGTCTGCAGGCTTAAAATAGGTGAGAGCAGACTACAGAACAGCGGTACGAAGAGAATGAAATATAATGTAAGATTTGGGATGAAATACAAGGGGGTAAAAGAGCACAAAGGACATTAGGCAAAATATCGCCAACTGTACATTTCAGCACTTCTCTTTGACATAGTTGCCTGATTTTTTTGTGCCCGATGGATTTGCTGTAGAAGCCACTGACCGAGTGAAGAGCAAGATTATTTTGTGCTTTAAATTCGTTTCTGTCTGATCTGTTGAGAAATTCTGGACCACATGAACCGAACGGGTCCATCTCAGTCCAAGACCACCTACCTGATCTCCCTTACCCTGGTGAAGGTAGAGACAGCTGAAGAACATGAGCTGGAGAAGACCAGGCAAACTGCGGAGGGAGCAGGGCATGACGCCGGTGGAAGGAAACATCTTACACATGCTGGATCCAATAATGAGGGCCAGAAGATGGGTGAGGCTGTGCAGCTGGAGGCTGGAGAATCTATCAAAATCTCAGTGGCACAGGAAATACTCCAAAGCCCGAGGGAGGACAAAGCACATTTTGCAGATGGTGTTCACCCTGATGATAGGAAAAAATCAATAATCTCACCCACCACAGAAAATGGACGGGCCAGAGAACTCACTGGGATGTCTCAACCTTCTGTTCCTCTGGATGTTCCCAGACATCCCTGTGATATCCCAGGTCGTGCAACCCAGCGACCGGTTTCTCTGCTTAAAGCCCATGGCAGCGATCGTGAATTGAAAGACTCCAGAGAGAGCATCCACGCCTCCTCCAAAAGCCTTGACCGTAAGGACAGTCGCACCAGGATTCAGTCCCCAACCAGCCCCACTCCTGGATCTTTTCGGGCATCATGGGCTGTAAGTGAGGTAAAGCCCAATGAAGAAGACCTCAAAGGAGGTGTGGGGATGAAAAGACCCACTGAAGGGGATATAATAGCCATGCGAACCCAAAGCCCTCGAGCAGAGAGATTAAAGGCCGGATCTACATCTCTACCTACCCCGGTTGCTTTGATATCCAAGCCTCAACGCAAAGGAAAGAGCCGAACCTTGGACAACAGTGACCTGAACTGTCTATCTGAGGACCTCCTGAAAAGCAAGGGTGGCCAGATGACATCTGACTTCAGGACAGTTCAATCCCAGGGGGCTTCGGCACGTGACCGCAAGATGCTAAGATTTATTAGTGGCATTTTCACCAAGAGCACTCCAGTGGCCACCAGTGCAACCATAGTGACCCCAATCTATAGCTCCATTCAGAGAGAATCCAGTGAGGAAGAAGGTATGAGAACACAACTTTTTAGGTTTCTGAATAAA
>JAZGTJ010003073.1:0-15307 GCA_036877575.1 Botia almorhae
TATGAATGTTTTGTGTGCTGTGATGGTTGTTCATGAGTGCCTTGTTTGTTCTGAACAGTTAAACTGAGCTTCTGTTCTTCAGAAAAATCCTCCAGGTCCTGCAAATTCTTCAGTTTTCCAGCATCTTTGGCATATTTGAACCATTTCCAGAAGTGACCGTATGGTTCTGAGATCTATGTTTTCACATTGAGGAAAATTAAGGGACTCAAACACAACTATTATAAAAGGTTTAGACATTCACAGATGCTCCAGAAAGAAACACGATGCATTTAGAGTCCCTTGCACTATGCACTATGACCAACACCATGCTCTAACCACTGAGCTACATTTCAGCCTGTAGCTGAAATGTACTGAGCTGAATGTACTGAGCTGTAGCTCAGTACATTTCAATCATTTATCAATTACTTATTATACAGAATCATGGTAACAAGATTTACAATTTTGAAGACTTGACAGAGTTAAATTTTTTAAAGGATGAAGATGATGTCATTATGACAAAGTTGTTATTATTTTAAAATCACTGTTTCTTAACAAATAAACAATATCTATAATGGTAACAGGATTGATGTATAAATCAAGGGCACAACTTGCTTGCTAGACTGCATGCTAGATTTTAGATCTGTATAATTTGCTTGAAATTTTCATGAAAATTTTCATTAAAATATATTTTGCTCCCATGCTATGCGGGGAGTTCAGACTCTTATTATGATATGTTGTGTTCTGTTTCCCGTCTCACTCTTGTTCACTTCCGTGTTATGTTAATCGTCATTACCTGTCGCGTCTTGATTTGTCTAATGTATTTAAGTTCTGTGTTTTGTATGTATCGATGTTGGTTGTTGCCGTTATTTTGTGTTTTTTTCGTGTATTGTTTATCTCTTATGTATTCTCTGGTTTTCTCTGGTGTTCTCTGTCTTATCGGATTATTGGACTTTGGACCTGGATTTCTATTTTGGATTACCCTTTTGGATACGTTTGCCTCGGATCTGTAGGCTCACAGTTACAGTATATAATGGTATACTATGGATACCTATATAGAATTATTAAATGTAGTTTCCATCTCTGCTTTGTGCGGCAATAAACATATTGGCACAAAGTCAGTATGCATTTCCCCTCACCCATGCAGTTGTTTCTAGGCGTTACACATGAAATGAAACATAACACACAAAATTTGAATCTGACTAGAATTGAATCATGAAGCATAAAGTCTTAAGCTAGTCCACAGGGCATCTCATGTTTGTCTAACACTAATAGACCTAACGTGAGCAACATATTTGACATTTTGTTTTAACAAGTTGTACTGCTCTGTTTAAATACTTGCAAAATGGCGTTAAGTACTTCAATGAAATATTTTGTTTCCACAATGTTTGTTTCTCCATTATTTGACTTAGTAGAAAATCACAGACACCAAATTTTTATTTATTATTGAGAATGAGTCTCGTTAGACAGACAAAACTGGCAGTTTCTGTGCATAAGAACAAATATTTTATGTGCGATAGAAATCAGAAAATGCTGGCAGGGCATTGTAATTTACAGCCTGCAGAAAGCTTGGCTGCAGAGAGGTTTGGGGAGGCCCAGAGATTTATCATTACTATAAACTTTTTACTAGACAATTACCATCTCCAGAAACAACAAAAAGTATTTAACCTGCTCCATATCAGCCCTGCACAGAAAACTGACATTTTTCTCCCGGGGAGTAAGTGAACATTTGGTTATTTTCACGTTCAGCTAAAATGGCTAAGATGGTTCACATGGAGGTTACAGATGCACTAAGGGATGCCCTCTTTCCTCGCCGCCATTTTGCTCTACTGTTCTTTAGTGCAGTAAGAACTGTCACTGTCTTTTTTTTAAAAAGTGTGGAGATGTGTGGAATAATTTCTGGTCAAATAGTGGAATACTAATTGATCCTTAAGCGCAAAATAAAAAACCTGTGTTAATTTTCTAGTTTAAAATGTTGACATTAAAGAATTAAAAATGCTGTGGTATGTGTTTTGCCAAGATAGTAATTGGCGTTGGCAGTTTAAATTTAATTTTCATTGACTGCACAGATGCCTGCATGGCATTTTATGCTATGTTTTTGTGATATTACATTACTATATTACATTACATTAATTTGGTAAAATTGATGGGTTTTAGTTTAGCATATAGCAGTATATATAGTGTATGCTGATTATATACCAAATCTGATGCTATATTCCCCCAAACAGGCGAAATGTAGTTCGTTTTTTACTTTTTTTAAAGTGAAGTTTTAACCACTTTAAATTATGAGTAGCTAAATTTAAGAACATTTAAATTTTGCTTACCCATACAAAACTCCCAAAGTGTGGTGTTCTGGGTGGGTGCATGCATATTGTTATGAAGTAGTTTTGAGTAGTTATGGACATTGCTATATATGTCACGGTCTGTATGGAGAAACAACGGAAGATCCAGATGCAAGCAAAGGGATTTATTGACAAGTAAGGTTCACAGTACTGATGATGCAGAGACAAGAGGAAACAAAATTCGGACAATGACAGGAAACTCTAAACCCAGGAAGACAGCTCCGGTGCAGACAGAGGGTTGGTGATGGTGGGGGGCAGGAACCGGCAAAGAGCAAGTGAGTAGAGCAATGAGGACTTGGCGATGACAGAGTCCGGAACAGAGGGTAACTCCACAGGCAGACAGGTAACTTGTGACGATGACACTGCAATGGCAGCACAACAACGCACACGACCTGAAGCTTAAACAGGACAGGACAAACACAGACTAAGCTGACTCGACTAGACACTAGAGTAAAACTACGTTTTACTCTAGAGCTACTGAAATTGACTCGACTTTAACTTGACTTGACTAAACTAAACTAGACTAGACTAGTTTACATTACATTCTCTTCCAAAACTGCTTATTCACTTATTCAAATTTGTTTGACAGCAAAAGATTGACTCAACAGGAGTCTTTCTAAGGCTGATGCCTGGGCAAGCTACAGAGAATTCACATTACTGCAAACTCTAATTTAGGGACATTCAGCAAGGAGAGTTATTTCCCAGGGGCCTTAATGGCAAGGCAATATTCAGATCTCATTGTCAACAACTTCTGACTGTAGTACAAAAGGTTGAATGCTGAGCTGGTTGAAGGTTGAGCTGTTGAATGCAGCCTGAATATTTCTAGGTAATCTTGTTTATTTCCAGCGTATATGTCATTAAGGGCATTATTTTTCTCACAGGTTTGCCTACATATAATAATTAAAAAAGTCTTTGTATTTTAATTAAATGCATTGCAACAACCATTAACCATTTTCAAATACATTTCCAAGTTGCTATGGGTTTTGTATCTTAAGTTATTGTAGAGAGCAAAATAAATTATCAGATGGTGAATTCAAGAGGATAGTGACATAATTGCTTATTCATCACCACAGACAACCACAGATTTCCACATGTGAAGATCATGCATTTCAGCAAAATAACTTTGCTACACCTGTTCGGACCTGAAATCTGATCATCAGTTGACATCTTATTGGCTGTAACACCTTAACTAGTAAAGTAGCCACAACAGTCAGGACTGACTGTAAATTTAGTCCCGTAAAGATGTTATACATGTAACTGAGATTCAGACAAATGAATTGACACTTTCACAATTTGACCATAAACGTCATATGAAAATCCAAGACTACTGTAAAAATGCTGTGGGACATGGATCCAATTTCTAAGGTTTCTCTTTTGTGAATTGACAACCAAGTAAAACAGAGTAGATGATGTTAATGGTAACTTCTCTGAAATTAAATTGCTATGCCTAAGCAAAATGGTGTCATTAACATACAGTTTGAGAGTTGCGGAGGTGTGTTATTTAAAATCTTAAGCAACTCACTGCAACCTAATCCAAAGTTAAGGTTAGGGACACCCTGGCTTTTTTCACGCTGAACATAAATCAGATTTGTTTATAAATCAGACTTTAAGGGCTGCCTGTCTATACTGTCATTTTTAAAGTAATGAAATCAGTTCCACCTGTTTGGATAGTGTAGTCAATAGTTGGTATGTATGTTGATTGCAACAGTAATGACTTAAATGCCAGCACAATTGCCAAGAGGCATATTACAACATTTTAGGTGTTTTTATACTGTATGCAGTTCCCTTTCAGTCAGTCACGTTCGACGTCTAACCAACGAACTGATGTATGGGGTCTCGCTTGACAGCCCTATCATCCTTTGAATAGAAAATGAACATTGGCCCAAGAGGAAAGAGCCAATGAGCATTGGGCAATGGAATTGCGGGCCGAGTCACGCCTACCCGGAAGTGGGTATATAAAGCCGGGCACAGCTCGCTTTCATTCAGATTTTTGCTTCGGAGCCGAGTATGCGCTACTCGCGTTCATTCAACTATCGCCTTTGAAGGTTTCCAGCGTCCGCTCCGGGTGACGGCGCAATCAGCGGTTCTCGCTTGCTTCAGGTGGCGGTTCCCCTCGGCGCTTCGGCATACCTGGTTCTAAGAGTTTATTTCCTCTATATAGCAAATTTCCTTTCTAATGAGCTCTTACGGATGATGCGAGTCTTTTTAAAGATGTCTTTCTGTCTGTGTGTTCCTGTATTTGTTTACATCCTGACCTCAACTGTTGGCTATGATTACTGCATCACACGTCTGGGCGAGAAGCATGCAGTTGCGGTGTTCATGGTTGGGTTGTGCTCTCATTATCAGAGGATGCCCATCTCTGCAGCATTGGGATTAGAGCTTTTGGGTGATGGTGGTGCTCCCCCCTGCGGGACCCGTTATCACTTTTGGTGCTCCAGATGAGCACTGGATTTTGATTTCTGTATCGGGGAGTGGGCTGCTTCTCTCTGGGGACTAGGCAGAACTTCCCCCTTTGGGCTGGGTCATTCCTCCTGAGTTGACAGCCGTTATTACCGGCTGCGGCCACCCCAGTCCAAAGTGCTCACGGCTGAAGAATTGGTTCCTTGGGGCACCGTCCCACCTCGGTGCATTTTATCCCAGGAGTGCATGAGGCTCTTGGGGCTCCCCTCTAATCTCACTATCCATGATGGAGGAGCCACTGAGGGATATGTGGAGATTTCTCCGGTGGAGTGTGCAATTGTGGTGCCCAGTGCCCGTAAAGTGCTGGAGGAGTCTCTCCTCCAAGTCTGTAAGCCCCTGGCAGCTTGCTGCCAAGCTTACAGTGCTGTTGGACAGGTGGCCTCCACCTTGCTGCCATGGCCATCCTGCAGGTTCATCAGGCCAAGGTACTCAAGCAGCGCCACAAAGGTAGTTCTGAGCCGGGGTTGATGCAGGAGCTGCGTACGGTCACGGTGTGGGCCCTTGGCCGGTCGATGTCCATCTTGGTGTTCCAGGAGCTCCATCTTTGGCTAAATCTTGTGGAGATGCGGGACACAGACAAAGTTCACTTTTTTGACGCCCCCATCTTCCAAGGTGGCCTTTTTGGCAACACTGTTGAGGGATTTGCCCAGCAGTTCTCAGCAGTCCAGAAGCAGATGGAGACGGGCGTGATTCCACCTCCAAGCCACGACCTGGCCCCCAGTCTGCTCGTCACCAAGGGTATTCTCCCCCTGTGTCTCCGGCTCTGCTAAGCCCTTTAACAGGATAGCTGAGTGACCCTGAGAGCCACAGCCTGGAGTGCAGACAGAGCCAATGACCTGGGTGGAGAATCTTTGGTGTTCCGCCGTCAGGCCATACCCTAAATGATGCTCACGCAGAAATGCATTCTCCCGTGCATTCGCCCCAACGATTAGTTTGCAGCGATTGACCTGAAGGACACGTACTTCCACGTCTCGATTCTGCCTTGACACAGGCCTCCCATCTCGATGACGGGCTCATTCTGGCCCACTGTCGGGAGCAGTTGTGCACTCCGGCACCTCAGCCACCTGGGGCTTCACTGGGCGAGTCTTGCCTCTCCAACAAGCGTGCATGGTCACTGCTGTGATGCCTGAGCATGTTCAGAGCCAAGACAGTAGTCCCACTGAAACACTTTCAGAGGTTTCTGGGACAAATGGTATCCACGGCCACGGTTACACCGCTCGGCCTGATGCATATGAGACCGCTGCAGCACTGGGTCCCGGGATGCGTATGGCGCTGCAGCACACACTGTGTGGTTCTCACACTGTCCTGCCGCCAAATCTTCAGCCCTTGGTCGGACATTGCACTTTTTACGGGCAGGGGTGCCCTTAGAACAAGTGTCCAGGCACGTTGTTGTGACAACGGATGCCTTCAAGACAGGCTAGGGTGCTGTGTGCATTAGGCAGGTGGCATCGGGCCTTTGGACAGGACCTCGGCGCCTGTGGCACATCAATTGACTCGAGTTGCCGTGCTTTTGGCCCTGCGCCGGTTTCATCCATTGCTGCAGGGAAGCTATGTGTTGATTTGTACGGACAACGCAGCGGCTGTGGCGTGCATCAACCACCAAGGCCTTTTGGAGTCAGAGGTGACTCAGGACGACACAGCACACAGCTGGCCCCAGGGTGGCGCAAATACACCTTTCCCCCAGTGAGCTTCCTTGCACAAACCCTGTGCAAGGTTAGGGAAAACAAGGAGCAGGTCTTGCTGGTTGTGCCATACTGGCCCACCTGGACCTGGTTTTCGGACCTGGAACCCCTCTCTGGCAGATTCCCTTGAGGAAGGACCTTCTTTCTCAAGGACAGGGACTATCTGGCACACACGCTCCGGAACCAACTTTTTGGAACCAAGTATGGTTCTTGGACGGGATGCAAAGGCCCTGACTGATCTCCCCTGGGCGTGGTGGCCACTATCACTCAGATTGAATCCCCTGAGGCTGCCCCTTGACGCGAAGGCTCACTCGACTAGGAGTGTTGCCTCCTCCTGGAATTGCCGCACGACACCCCTGTAGGAGACATCTGCAGAGGTGTGGGCTGGACGACACCTACCACCCTTGCAAGGTTTTACAATCTCAGGGTGGAGCCCATATCCTCCTGTGTGTTGGGGCCCACTAGGTAGTGGGCAGAAGGGTTGTGCTGGTGTTTTTGCTTGCATTGCCTCTCCCCTGTGATGGGGGAAATAGGCGTGCATACTCCTTTGCAACAGTTTCCCAATGGTGAACCCTACATTGTGATTTCTCCAGCACCCGTCGGTGGGCAAGCTCGGCGGAGGAGCCTCACGCCAGGCCCAGTACTTGTGTGTATGCCACAGTCAGCACTTGTGCTGGCCTATGTGCCCCATGTGTAGTGATTCCCCCTTGGTAATCCCACGTGTGTATTCTCCATGATACGGTTTCTCTATCGGTGAACCTGTGTCTTTCCCTTGGTGCTGTACTGTTGCCAGTCTCTGTGGACAGTGAGCCATTCCAGTAGGTAGGACCTGCACATTTCCCATAGGTAGTACTGCCTTGTTAGTCTATACCTCATCTCCACACATTACCTCCTTTTGTGGTGGTCCCACTGCGCAGGATGTGGTCTCCGCAGTGCCCTTTCCCTGGAACGGGCGGTTTCCCCAGTGTTTCTCATGGCTATACCAAGAGAGGAAGGAGACTTGTGCACTGAGGTGACCTCTTCTGGGGGGACCGGAACAATCACCACAACCTCTCCGCGTCTAGGCTTCACACTCGGCTGGGCTGCGGTGGTTTGCCTGTGTGGAGCACTAGGTAGGTTACGGAGGCAGGGAAGTTGTTGTACAGGGGCACACCTCGCCCGCCCGTACTTGCATTCCTAGCCCGTAATGTGGGTCAGTTTGCAGCATTTTCCACAGGGACCCCATATCTCAGTTAATGTAACGCCTCCGTTCCCTCCTTCAGGGAATGAGGGTTACATAGGTAACCGAGACGATACTGCGCTTTGTGTGAATCTTGTGTCCCAAATGTTGAAAAACAGAAGGCCTGTTTGAAAAACAAAAGGCCTCTCTGAAGGCCTTTTTCTGCTGTTCATACTTGAAGAAACTAAACAGATTTTGCGTCAAAAATCTGAAAATGTCTATCTGTTATCTGTCATAAGCATGGCTTCTACTTTTAGCATTAGCATACTTTTGAGATATTAGCATTGCATTCATCAAAAGACAGAGAAAAAAACAACAGTTCTGAACAATGTGGAAAATTATTGGACATATCAACTATGCGCATGAGAAAGCCTTTTATAACACGTATTAAATGACAAAAGACATGACACGTTCAGATTTATTCTGAAATGCAAGCAGATTGCATGTCTGTCTATGAGAATTATGAAATCTCTCTTTACATTTTTGCACGATATAAATAATTCATGTAACCTCTAAATTTACCCTAGTTCATGTGCCACTCAAATTTCAAATTTGATCACAGTATTATGTAGTTTGCTGCAGACCAGTATTATCAGTTACTGAATATGGGTCGGCAAACACATCTGATGCTGAGCACTTTGGCTTGCAAAGTCCTCTTTCACTCTCAATGACACAAACCAAAGTCTCTTTAATGAAAAGTGACTGGTCATCTTGCATCTGATCTGAGTGCAGCTGCTATCAGCAGTGCTTAGACCGCAGTTTCCACAACTCTCTAAGGATCCCTGATGTCACCTCTGACCACAGTAATGCCCTTTGCCCAATCAGGGGGCGACTACTCATTAAAAACTACGGCAAAATTTATGGCAAATGTCCGTTGTGATGTTGCATAGACATTTTGTGTTTTTTCCATCTGGTGAAGTTTTGACTGAAGCTCTTTTTTGATAGAGAAAGCTCTTTTTTGGAGAGATAGGGCAGGGGGACACAACAGTGACCATATGTTCAATGTGACCCTCATTATTCTCAATTAGGGCAGCCATCCATGGAATGGTCTTGCTGATAACAGTCCATAAAACCTTTGGAGAGAATGGCGTTTGTGTTCCTCTCCGCTGTGGAAGATGAGGCTGGGTTCCTGGAAGGCATACAGTAGCTTCTGGGGGTGAAGGCCCCTTGACGGGGTGTCGCAATGGATGACTTGATTGAGAGTAATGGGGTCACATTGAACAGCTGATGTAAGGGAACTAACCTTATGCCTACTTGTTAATGACCAGAAAGCAGCACCATTTCTCTTTTTATGTGAAATGAAATGCTAGAATAATAATTTTCAAGGCCAAAAAGTGCTAATGGCCCGATCATCTTTGTTTTCCTCTTAGCGTTGAAGTGTGTGCATAAATTGGGAACCTCCTGTTCAGGAATGTGTCACAACATGAGTCTGCGACATCACAGAAGTGTGCATCTTAAATGTGCTACAAAAGGTTTTATTTGATTTAAAGCTTGAGTCATGCGAAGTAAACTGTATGACTTTTCTTTATGATGAAATGGTAACACCTGACTGAAAAACAAACACAGTCTTACTTTAGTTTACTTTTAGTTTACAGTTAATGGTCATTGAGAATTCAAAGTGACATTTACATTTAGTGAATCAGCAGACAGTTTCATCCAAAGTTAAATGTGTCGTTTCTATGCCACTAGTTTCACCAAACAGACTTAAAATAACAAATAACAATAACATTTTCACACTGATATCCTGAAGACCCCCTTACACATGTCTGCCATTAGTTAGACAGACAAATAGTCCCACTCACCCTTATTGGTTATGTTGCCATAAATGTTGAGTAAATGAAAGCACCACAGAGAGGCAGTTTTTACACTTTTCAACTAAACCAACCTACAAATGACTTATTCAGGCTTAATATGCAGAGAAACCTATACTGTATAAGAAAAAGCATTTTCATATTGAAAGGTACACAAACGATTGCGTCACTGTAATGGCCTTTCATTTTACTGATCACGATGCTGTTTGGTTATTTTAATTAGGTCACTTCCTGTTTTTAATCTGTATGTTAGGCCTGATCATTGATTCTCTCCAGCTGGTGTCCACACATTCGGCCCTCACAGGATACATTAAAGCCAGTTGGTAGAAAAAAAAACTAAACAAGTAAATAAACCAAAGCATTGTTAGTGTTCACACACCCCCTTGTTATAGCAGAGTAGTGTTTACATTAAAATAAAATTTGACTGCTCCTTGGCCAGTTTCACTAAGTGTTTCCAAAGTGTTAATGCAGCATGCAAATGTTTTTATATTTACAGCAATTAGCAATTACATGGAAAAAATGTTAGCATACATTGACAGCCTATCTGTGAAGCAACCAACAAAGAGAAAAATATAGTAGGGCTTTTGAGCAGGTACAATAAAACTGTTGTGCTGATGTTATGGGTGAAACGGAAGGGCGGACCATGACCCTTATAACCATAATCAAACTTCTCTGTAGCCCCTCAAAGAACACAACCATACAAGTTTAAAATTGATGAGCACACCACTGCAGGTTCATGACTTTGACCTACGGGGCATTTGGTCCCCTGACATTGAGTATTTTTCCAAAGCTACAGCTTGATATTTCAGCACTTAATTTAAGAGCTCAGGTAAATCACAGAAGCCATAATATGTCAAGTGATCCCACTGGTAGCTAGTGAGGGGGACAAAACAGTAAGTAATGAAAAAGCTATGATTGCTTTTCTGTCCCACCAAATGACAGTTATCACCTCAATGACCTGCTCCGGGCAGGCCTCATCTAGAACTCACATGTTACGGCATAACGTCAGCTAACACGCTAGTTACAAAAATCAATACAAAACCTATTTCAAAGATACTTTGTTGGGGTGAGCTAGAACCCCTCTACTGCGTTCATTTATTTAATAGCCCTGAAGGGAAAAACAATAACTTTCTCTGATCCACACACATTGTGTGGCAAAAGCTGTCTGAAGATGAAGGCTAAGCTGTTTATAGTGTTTGTTTTTCTATTACTTAACCTCACACAGGTAGCTTAAAGGAGCCAGAGTCACACGTGCACCTTCTGTGACTGTTTGCAATTTTGGTGGTTTGCTTGCAATTTTGGTGGTGTTAACTAAGGATCTGCTTGCAAAAGAATTACTATTCATCTGCCTCCTTCATCTGTCTCCCAGGGCAATCGATAGCATCTTCACCAACTCTTACAGCAAACACATGTACACTTGCTAAGTAAGATCTGTGGTTATCTAGTCAAGCCTTTGGCCCTCTAAAACACTCCCATATATTATTCGGCTTTGATTTGTTGCCAATACACAATCAAGGGAGATGGGCCTGAGCCTGGGAAAATGTGTTAAGGATTATAGAGTTGACAAATGAAGTGTAGAGACGTCAATCCCAATAGGCATGTCAGTCTGGGCCTGATAAAATACTGCACATAAGCACGATTTATAGACAGTAACATGGCAAAGTGCTTGAAGCGAGCCAGGTCAATATCTGACACGGCTTATTCTTTAGCTTTATATATCATAGAGGGCTTGTGCGGTTTGAACAATGAAGTAAAGCCAGCTGGCTTTGTTTGACCTGGAAAAGAGCTTTCACTTAAAAATCGCTTAGCCGGTTGAAGTTTGTTATGAGCAGCAGCTCACCATTTTACACATTTACTGAGACTGGTGTGTCATCGACAAAATCAGAAAGGACACTGGAGAATCTCAGAACAACACTGGACAAACTGAGAATTATATTACAGGTTGAACACAAGTGATGATTGTTTAAATTCTTAAGCTTAGGCACCTAACAATGTCCAAATCCCTGTTTTTCCCCAGTAATTCTGTGTTTCTTTCAGATTTTACTGTCAATAAAAGTGGCAAGAAGCTCCAAAATGGGATATTTGGGTGTGAGTTGCATATAGGATGCATAAGGATACTTGTGAGTGCGCCCAAGAAACCAAGGTTTGCCTCACTCTTAGTAGCTGTAGATTTGATTGTGTTTTTGGATTATGTGTCTACACATATTGTGAATGCATGTGTACATATGACAAGAATAATCATTCCCCTGTTTTTATATTTTATATCTAACCTTTACACACCATATACACACACACGTTCTTTCACACCATATACACACACACAAACACTCTTATTTAATCTACTCTGTTTCATCTATTTAATGAAACAATAATACAGAAGTGTCTCACACACTGCAAACCGACTTCACCTCATAATTTATAAAGTCAGAAAGAGATGCATTGCATAGAGCTAGAAACATAGGAGAATACCAATCAGAGCCACAAATGGATTTCTGAAGTACATTTAGGGCTACGACATGCTACCACAGTTGTACATATGTCCAAGTTTCTATTTTGCAAAAGAAAAAATAACCTATTACAGGACATGGCTGGAGTTACCCTCTCCGGTACCATGGTGAGGAAAAATTCCATCATGGCCTGCTGTCGCAAAATGCAATACAAAAACAAATTATGGTTGGAATTGAAAAGTCACCAGCTTATTCTGTCTTAATAACCATCTGGCAGAAGGGCTAAGTGCAGAGGTAGACACACTCCCAAATGCTCTTACAGTATGATCAGCTTTGACACCTGGACCAGCCAGAGATGGACAACCTCTTTTTCAGCCTTCCTTTTTTCTTCAGTTTCACCTTTAACTTAACACTGTTTCTAAAGCATGCAAGGAAAACAGGAAGCAAAAAGATGGTGGATGTTTGGAACTAAAATTAAAAGAAAGGTTAACTGGAAAATTATTTGATGATTCTTATGAAGTCGGTATGTATAAAATATAAACAAAATATAAAGATGTTTTTATATATTTTATGTACGTTTTTTAAACCACACATTGTACATTTGGCAGATGCTTTTATGCAATGTTACCTTTTATGCAGCATTACATATATATAAATGTATATAAAATATAGTTTTTAATATACTGTAAAAAATGCAGAAAGCTTTTTGTTAGTGTTAGGGTGTAAGTTAAGGTTAGGTTATATAGTTTATAACTACTTGTGTATAAAAACAACAAAAGTCTATGGAATGTCCGCATTATAAGTAAACGTGTGTGTGTGTGTGTGTGTTACAGATACATGTATTTATAATATACACATCATTTAACATATCCAGTAAAACTGATATCACTGGTCTTTTTGTTTATATATGGATTTCTTAGGACACTGGCCCCAACATGGTTAATGTTGTTTTGTGTGCTGTGAACACAGGTTTCTTTGTTGGGTTTGTTTGAACAAATGTAATGATCTTGCCAAGTCTATAAACTCTGATTGAAAAAGCAATTCAGTTCTTGAGTTCAACAATAAAAGATCTCTAATCCTGCTTTATTGCCAGGAATATTGAACACAGTGGATGTTACCACACTGGCCTGAAGGTACCTTTCGCACTTTTATCAGGGGCTGTCACTCTTACTAATGCCCCACAAAGCTAAGTAATTTTCTCGTCATTGGAGATCCTGTAAAACTATTCTGAGTAAAACTGCTATTAAAACAGCTTGAAAGTACATAATGCGCATAATTTGGAATACACATTTTAGGTATCTTATGAAAGCTAAACCTGAAAAGTGATGTAGGGTTTTATAGATCTTTTAAACACAGAGGGGTTTATTGAAGCAGACACATCTCATCAGAGGAACTCACCTCTTGACCCTACTGATCTCTCCCTGTGTCTTCCAGCACAACCATGGAGGGAAACATGAGCCCAGCTTTCCTCTCATGAGTAAGAAAAGCCCATCAATAATTAACAAGCATCTGACAACAAGCGTTGTTTTCTGAAAAAATAAATATCCCTGCCCTAAACTCATGCCAATGGTTAATTATAGTTGTCTCTGCATATTAAGCTGGAAAGGTAAAAGTTTTTTAACATCTAAACACACGAGCTTTTTAAAATGAACACAAAATAATCTCCACTTTTAACCAAGAGCCCATTACGGGCCAATAATTCATTCTGATGCCTGGGGATGGTCTTCTACTCTGGCCTTTATGGAGGTGTTAGGGCAGTGAAGCTGCTGGAGTGTGTCTGATTAGCTTTTCTAATAAGCTATTTGTAACTAATTTCCACTGCAGCTAAATCACAGCTGATGGCATTGGTCCAGAAATCTTTACATACCACACTCATTTCTGCTTTTTCTTTCTTGCTGACCCTAAATACTCAGAATCTGTTCAGGCGGTTAAAACAGTGACAGACACAATGCAGTCTATCACAGTGTGAGTAGTTAGTAGACAATTTTACTTCATGATAGGTTAGGTAATTTTTCAGCACATTGCTTTACTTATTTACTTGTTTATCTGCACTATGAGATGAAAATGAAGTTTACATTTACGCATTTGGCAGATGCGTTTATTCAAAGCAACTTACAATGCATTCAGGGTATACAATTTGTACCATATAGAATTAAATTGTAATGATTATTGCTCATTATCTCCCCCTTTATTATTTCTTCGTGTCTTCCACCTGTTGTCAGATCGTCTTGGTTTATCCAGTTTCCTGACCATTGTAGTGCGTGTGTTTGTTGTCTGTTTGACTTAGGGCCATGTCCCTGCCTGTTGTTTTTTTGTGTCCCTAGCCCTGCATCTGAGTCTGCCGCTGCCCTTCGGATCCTGACCCCTGCTCCAGGTGCTCTTGGGCCAGCACACCTCCCAGAGATGCCGTGGAAGGCTGGAGGAGGACATCCAGGATGAGAATGCCATCCGTGAGCCACCCAATGACCTCAAGGAGGCGATAAACTTGGCTCTTCGGGTTGAGACCCAGCTCTCCATACGCCGACGTCATCAGGCGGCTCGTCCATCCTGGATTCTGGAGGGAGCCGGGGCCAGCCCATGCAGCTGGGGAGGATGAAGCTCTCTGAAGGTCTCTGTCTCTACTACGGGCAATTGGGCCACTTTGTCCGGTCCTGTCCAGCAAAAGATGGGCAGCGTGTCTCAGGTCTCTCCTCAATCCTCTCTTTTAATTTTTGATTGTTCTGTTTCCTTTCAGGGGGTCTCTGCTCTGGTGCGGGTGCTTGTAGATTTAAAGGACAACTTCATGGATGTCCAATTTGCTGGGGTTTTCCATCAGTGCCCTTGGACGAACCCCTTCCTGCCTGGTCCCTGGCTGATCCTCCTCTTGCTGCCATCACTCACACCACACCCCCTGTAAGTCTTGTTGTCTCGGGCAATCACTGTGAGGAGCAACCCCATTATTCTGGGTCATCCTTGGCTGCTCCATACTCTTCTCTTCCCATCACTCTGGTACAAGTTGATCTTGGTCTCATCTGTCCATAGGATGTTGTTCCAGAACTGTAAAGGCTTTTTTAGATGTCGTTTGGCAAACTCTAATCTGGATTTACTGTTTTTGAGGCTCACCAATGGTTTACATCTTGTGGTGAACCCTCTGTATTCACTCTGGTAAAGTCTTCTCTTGATTGTTGACTTTGACACACATACACCTACCTCCTGGAGAGTGTTCTTGATCTGGCCAACTGTTGTGAAGGGTGTTTTCTACACCAGGGAAAGAATTCTTCGGTTATCCACCACAGTTGTTTTCCGTGGTCTTTCGGGTCTTTTGGTGTTGCTGAGATCACCGGTGCGTTCCTTCTTTTTAAGAATGTTCCAAACAGTTGTTTTGGCCACG
>JAZGTJ010003073.1:15506-30696 GCA_036877575.1 Botia almorhae
GGGGGGAAAACTTGTTGCATTAGAAGATCTATGTAAATTGTATTTAATTTGTCTTCCGAGAAACATGCAAGTATCTTCTGTTGCTTCCGAAAGGCAGTACTAAATTGAATAAAATTATATTTCAACAAAAGAAGAAAATTTTGAGCATCTTCATCCTGTTCAGAAGTTTCCCCCCCTGACTCTAAATGCATGCTTTGGTATGATAACTCTTATTTTGTTGAAATGATTCACATTTTCACAGATTCTACAAGGGGTGCCTAAACTTTTGCATACCACTGTATGTATGTGTGTGACAAATTGCTCTAGCTCCTATGTCAGCTGGCTCTTATTTACGTTTAAGCTGATCATTCCAGTAGCTGCTCTAATGCTCTGCTGCAGCCCACTAGAAAAAGCAAAGGTCCAGGGCAAGAAGACAGGCCTGCTCCTGCTGTGGATTAGTACTCAAGTCATTACATGAATTTAGGCCAGATTATGTTTTGATGTTGATGTTAATGAAAAGTTTTCATGTGAAGTGTGATCTGTGTTATGTAGGCGCTCAGTGGGGAGTCATGGCAGAATGCACTGGGGTCCCAGCTGTTCCCAGAGCCGAGCTCAGGAGGGGCGTGGCCGCCATCGCCTGTCTACAGTCATCCAGCCACTCAGGCAGAGTGCTGGAGAGGTGGTGGACCTCACTGTGGACGAGGATGGTAAGGACAGCAATATTTATTTAGAGCAGGGCTCTCTAGTCGTGCCCTGTCTTTGGGATTAATCAAAAACACTTGCCTATAATTTTTAAATAGAGTTGGAGATATTCTGCAGGTAATGCACCTCCGGGAGCAGGATATAGAAATTGCTGATGTAGAGCAATCATTTTCAATTGGGTTTACTGGTATAAAACAGCAACTGGAACAAAACCATATACTTCAAACTACAAAACTATGTACTAAAACTATAAAAATGTGTAGTATATATAGTAAGAGAAGAACCTCTAATATAATCAGGTTCTGTAGAGCATAAAACCAGCATTGAACATTTAAAATCTATCATTCCAGTTCATGCCATTTTTGTCATTTATATTGTGCAATTTAAATGCTCTCAATGTAAAGGAGGACTAACAGTGTATGGATTTATGTTTGCTCAGGCTGCATCCAAGCTTAGGTAATGTTGTGCAAACTTTCCATTCCATTTAGCATCAGAAAACTGAGAGAGCTGAAAGATAGAACAGGAATTCAATATCCTCTCATTTTAGAACATAAAAAGGCCGTTTGAATATTGTTCTCTCTATGACCTTTCCTCTTGCTAAAATGCAAGATCTCCATATCCAAGAGCTGTAACCGCAACTTTGAAAACCAGATATGCTTTGCTTAACCAGGACAAGTAAAAACACTGTTTTGTCCACATTTGCTGAGCCCTGAAATGTAGGGAAGAGACTGAAGTGCATCAGGTTTTATTTGAAAAGTAACGGGTTTGATGAGTATTTGATGACTGCCTGCCTAACTCTGTGCTTTAGTGGTGGTCCTCAGGTCTGGAATATAGAAAGGGAATGAAAGTTAGATCACCCGTTTCAACACTGTGTGGGTTTGAGAAATATTAGATGTCAGATCTAATCTACTCAACTCTCAGTGTGAGCAGTCCGCTTTCTCTTTGAGCTGTCTTTCTCTGAGGGGGTGGAGGGATGAATCTCTGAGATTCAGTTAGTGTTGTTCAATGCTGTGGATTGCAGCTCGCCTGTGTTCAGACCCTGTAAATAATGATTAATCTATATTGTTTCAGTATGCACTGTATGCAATATGCAGCTGCAGAATATTTTTATTGTGTAACAGCCACAGGCCAACTGACTGCAACAGCAGGCCTTTCCTTGTGTGTCATTTAGTCTAATTCTGTTTTCATTTGCAGGCAACTTAATGAAGTCAGTCTCTTATGCAAGGTGTCTTTGAAACAGCCAGAGTTTTCACTGATTCAGAAAGAACTACTATAAAAACCAATTAAATTGCTATTCTGGATAAAAAATTGTGTTGTGTTATCCCATTAATCTGTGATATGTTTCCAAATTTCAAGGTTTGTCAAAAAAGGAACTAATTTACATATTTTCGTTTTGATTTACTGTCAAAAAGTGTCTTTTTGGTTTCTTTCTCTCTGGGGGTCTGTAGCTTTTGGGGAGGGACCAGAGCAGACTGAGATATGATTACATTTGCATTTCTTTTGACGGAGTGAGAAATTAATTTGCAAATATGAAAAGCAGATGGATTACTTGCTATGGAATGGTAATGAGCTACTATCCTCATGGGCCACTTGGTGCATAAAGTCTGAGTGTGAAAATGCACACATACACTCCTAGTGATGTTCATGAGTTTTAGAAACACATCCGCAGCCATTTGCAAGAAACTCTTATATAGGAACTAATACTGACAGTTTTTCTTAACTTGCAGCTGAGTGAGGAATAGTCAGAAGTCTTACCTTTCATGTTTGTATTTTTGTGTGTGTTTGTGTGTGTGTGTGTTGAACCATCTTCAGATCTTTCAGTTGTGCCAACCACTTCTGACAGCACACACCCCCAGCCAGTCAGTTCTTCCTCATCATCTTCCTCTTCTCATAATGCCTGTACCTCAGAATCACCACAGGAGGGTCCTGGTCCTTCCAGTAGCTGCTTGGCGGCTGCCCCTGATAGTACACTGGCAGCTCAGAGCCACAGTGGAGTGCCAGGACCTAGCACCACCAACACCACTGCCATCAATGGTACAATATTTTATTAAAACAGCCACCACAGTGACATCAGTGCCTTCTTTAGGAAACATTTGTAACTTGGCTTTTCTCTATCCATCAATCAGAGGACAGCAGAAGAGGCTTGTCAGGTGAGAATGGAGGTGTGGCGATGCCCAGGTTACCAACTTGTTGCCCCCAGCACTCTCCTTGCGGCGGGCCCTCTTCGGGACACCTCACCCTTGGGCATGCCCACTCAGGCTGCATGCAGGGTGGGGCTACGCAGCAGTCCGGCCCCTCTCAGTCCAACACCCAGCACTCCCACAGTCACTCACACCACTTTTACCATCACCATCATGCCACTCCTGTTCCCTCATCCCTGGCTTTTCCAGAATCCAGCTGTCCTCTGGAGAGGCCCACTGCCATACCTGCCCCCTGTGGAGGGGTGAGCAGCAGCAACCAGTACCACGACCAGGTATCTCCATACCTTGAGCTATTGCTGTGCCATTATTTGGTAATCAGTATAGGCAAAAATACGAGAACGTTATAATCTGTTAGCAATTGTTGAAAGCCATAATTTTAGTTCTTCTCTTTTTTTGCTTTGTTCATTGTATTTTTTAAATGAAAGCCTTTTTTGCTTAAAGTAAGAAATCAAAATAATATGTTGACTCTGCAGTGCATACTGTCTCTTGTTTTTGATAGCCCAGATGGTTTACATTTAATAGCATATGCTTTTATTTAGAATTAGTTAAGATACTTATAGTTAAGAAGATTTGTCTTCTGCAAATGCTGAAACATCTTTCATGTTTTAACGATGAGAAGAAAACCCAAAGCACTTTCATGAAATAATTTTTCTGGAGCTAAACATTTCCACAGGGGTTTAGTTTGAGGCCTTCCTCTCAGTGTTGTTGAATAATTCACACTGAGGTAATTGTCTTGGCAACTGAATTCTATTATTTACCAGCATATAGAAGTGCTGTGTAGCTGGGTTATGCACAATATTTATGCACAATATATATGCACTGTGTGCATTAGAAAGAGTGTGTTAGTTAGTGTTTTTATTTTATGGCTCTTTGTTTTACACACACATATGAAACAATTTGAACAGGGTCATTCATAACTGGTCAGGGTATTTAGCATGAAAAGGAAGTTGTTGCCATGCTGAATGCATTTGGCAAAAGACTGTGGTCTTTGATAATAGGGGGAGAAGTGCCATTAGCTAGTGATCAGATATGCATAGACGGGACGCACAGGCGAAACGAGGTAATGCCAGGCATGTTTTATACATTAAAGTGTGTAAAGGGTTAGATTTGGGATAAATGCCCTGGTTTCATGAGAAATTCAGTACTGTTTGGTTTAAGCATTTTATCCATGTTGTTTCTTTTGCTAGTACTATTTTTTATTACATAAGTCTGATTTGTGTTATTTTGAACTCTGTAGAGGATAATGTTTTATGACAATGCTCATATGTAGTGGTGCTTACTATAGTGGTAAATACAAGTATTACCACTGATAGTTTTTGAACCCTAAATATTTTAACTACAACCAGTATGAGCAATGCCGTGACAAGATAAGAGAATCTAACATTCAGGCATGCATGTTTGAAGTGCACTTTACATAATTTAGTAATTCAGCTATTTTATCAGTTATACTGTTGGATCAGCTAAATTGCTCTTAATATTATTTACATTACAGTCCGATGTATGCAGCACTTTATGTATTTTGTTTTGTGGGAAACTGAACAGAAAATAAGGCTGAATTGATTTTCAGATGTAAGAAATTCAATGTATGTATTCAGTACTTAAGGCGTTTTTGTTAAATTCTCACAAAAAAATTAGTGTGTTCCTGTAGCTCAGTTGGTAGAGCATTGTGCTAGCAAAGCAAAGGTTGTGGGTTCGATTCCCAGGGACCACATGCACTGGCTAAATGTATAACTTGAATGAATTGTAAGTCGCTTTTGATAAAAGCATCTGCCAAATGCATACAAAAATGTAAAAAACAATTTGATTGGTGGTGGCCACTAAATAAGCAATCACCCTAGCAACACCCTGTCAACCACTCACAACATGCTAGCATTGTGTTGGTGATTTTTGTATAGACAAGAACCATTTACAAGATACATAAATTGTAAACATCTAGTTACGTGTAACGTTGCTTATAAAGGTTTCTCTTCCATACATTTACATTTAATGCATTTGGCAGATACTTTTACCAAAACAAATTTGCATTAAAGTCATATGATTTATCAGTAAATGTGTTCCCTGGAAATCTAACCCTTCACCTTCACTGTTGCTAGCATCATTCTCTACCAGATAAGATATGGGAACACCATTAGCACACGTAACACTGTTTGTTGATATGTATCATCTTTGCTGCTTGACTGCCTTTCATCTCTTTCTCACTGTCTTGCTCTGTCTCAGCAGACTCTACCAGTGGATCTCAGTAGCAGTGCAGTTCGTAGCAGTGGAACCAGCAGCACAGGGTTCCACAGCACATCTGCCTTTGACCCCTGCTGTCCAGGCTCTGCCTCCCGACCACCTGCTTACGTTTCCCAGGCTGTATCTGGACCCAGCCAGCAAAATGTGGCCGACTCATTCGGCTCAGCCATAGTGGCCCAACCTCAGCCCCAGCCTCCTCAGCTCTCCTCCTGCAGGCACTACATCCACCCTCCTTGTATGCACTTTCTTCCTAATACAATAATTAATAATACAGTGCCAGCTGAGTGCAAAAAAAAGATATATATATCTTAATAAATATAGACTGTTTGTCTGTATTTATAATAAATGTATGTTTGTTCTGTTGTAGTTGTGTATGTATTGTAAATAGGTGTTCAGTAGGACAGAGAAAAAAAACCTGCAAAAGAATGTAATGGTTTGAACAACAAAGATATTGCCGTCAGATCATACGTCAGTAGTAACAGTTTATGTGAATGATAGATCATAACAATATGTATATCTGACAACAACAGTTTCGTTTAAATGCTTAATTGCTTAGTTTTACCAGTCACCATAGAACTGAGAGAAATTTGAGCCTCTACACCCCTGATTGTGTGGATGTTGTAAGAATGAAGGTGGTAAAATGCAATTTGAAGTGAGATATTCCTTTGTGCTGTGTGAGAGTGAGAATGTGAAGATGCTGAAATGCTGGTGCCTGCGCTTTATGGTAATTGGATGAAACACCTGATGTTTAATGTGTTAAGTGCTGCAGGTAGTTTGCCCAGCAGTCCCACTTAATTGCCGATTCGCCTCACAATGGCGGCATGCAGAATATAAATGAGCGTGGCAGGGCTCCCTGGTGGGTCTGAATTTAGTGAAGTAATTGCCACTCACAGCTCACTGGAGCACCTGTTTGCACATTCTCCCATTCTTTCACTCTATATTTATCCCCTGTGTCTTGCGATCTTTCATTGTTTTTTCTTTCCTTTATCCTTCATTCCCTACTCTGTCTATCAAACCCTAAGCAATCAGTGAAACTCTTTCATTCCAGGGTAATCACAAATAGTGAAGACCATATTGCCGCCCCCATAGAGTTTAGCATGATAGGACTACCCTGATTCCGGTGCCAGAATTTCCATCCTGACAATAATTCGTATCAATAATTATTTTATTAAATCTATTATTTTGGTGGGCATAGTGAGATGGCAGTCATTGATATTCATAAAGGAATAACTTTTTGTCTTTGTATCCTTCAGATGCCCCTCTGCCACGCCCCTTGCACCACCAGTCCTCCTCCTCCTGCCCTCACTCCCACAGCAATGCCCCTCCCCCTCAACAGCCTCCTCCGCAGGGTGACTATATCATCCCACACCCTGTCATCCCCTTCCATACCCCGCTGCCTTCTCATGCCCCGGGCCATTCGGCACCAACAGCCCCTCCACCCTCTCTTCCTGCCCACCATTTACCAGGCTCCAGTGCCCCTCTGCCTCAGCATCTTCCCCCTGAGCACCAGGCGCTGCAGCATCACCTGCCCGTTCTGGGCCCTAACCCTGTCCAGCGGCTCCACCAGCACGACATACTGCAGAGGATGGAGGTTCAGAGACGCAGAATGATGCAGCACCCAACGTGAGTCACTGGGATGGGAAGTGTTGTGTGTGGGGGTGTTTTTATTTACAGATAGGTCTGGACCATATGATAGAATGAACTGTGTGATAAACTTTTTGTGTATGGAGTAACAAGACAATACATAGCAGGAGCTGTCCCAAACCTCAAACAGTCAAGACGTGCTTGTTATATAGGGCTGTTAGGCACATCCTGGAGTTTAGTTGCTTATGGATGTCAAGTGACTAGCCACATCAAGTCAGAGTTCACCTACTGTGCAATTACAGGTAAACAAATACCTGCTGTTTAACAACAACTTTGAATGTGGCTGAACCAATCGGAATTTGGGGTTGTATCTTTTGATTAATAATTCTAGGGTTTCTGGTTTGCAACTTGTTTTGAATTTTAAAAGAATAGCTCATCTAGCCCCTGTTTTTACCTGGTATTAAGATGCGTTTTGGTTGATCGGACCACAAGTGGATAAGTCAGAGACAATCGCGTTTACATCTTGTGTTTAAATCCATATATTTTGTCCACTTTCTACTACTTCGGTCCTGATTACTTTGAGGGGATGGTCTATGGGCGGTCCTTATGCTTTCATCAAGCAAGAATATTAAAGTTGATATGCACTAATATTATGGGCCTTTATCAGATATTTCAGAGCAATGAAAGAAATAAACGTGCTCAAGAATTAATTTCTTAGTTTAAATCCAATCTGACAAGCGTGCTTTCCAACATATGCTGCAATAATTACACATTAAATTAGATGCGTTTTTCGAACTACCTCTAGATATGTTTGAATGTGGACCACTCACCCTCATGCCATACCAGCTGTATGTGACTTTCTTCATCTGAACACATTCAGAGTTATATTAAATTATATCCTGGCTTTTCCAGTGCCATTGAATGAGGTCCAAATAAAAAGTGTAGCTAAACGTAATGCTTTACTATTTATGATATTTATACAGTTACTGCGTATCCCTTATCTCAAAGCATAATGTTTCAAGAGACTTTTCTCTGCTGCAGGGAAAACTGATTTAGTGTCATGTTAATGCCCTTCCAAACACTGCTCTGCTTTAGCTTTAGTAATAAATTAAAGTCTGTGAGCCATTTTTTCTCTTTAACAAATTCTATTTCTTTTTAAGGCGAGCACATGAGCGTCCCCCACCACATCCCCATCGAATGCACCCTAACTACGGTCACGGACATCACATCCACGTCCCACAAACCATGTCATCGCACCCTCGGCAGGCTGACCAGAGGACTACATGGTAAAGTGCAATTAAAGTAGAACTTTGCCAATAGTTCATACCATACTCCAAAAAATTTGATCAATGCCAACATAGACAGGCTGATAGTTACTGTATGTGTGGTATTGTATGCTAATATGTAATATTCTGGTTGTTTAGGGAGCTAGGCATCGAAGCTGGTGTTACTGTAGCTCCCTACCCTTCAGGACACTTGCACCCCCATCTGCCTCACTATCACCCTCCACCCAGACTGCACCATTTCCCCATACAGCTGATGGTGAGTCCTCTCGCTTATCCATCGGAGGCTTGCAGCAGAAATGTATGCATATATTAGCATAAATAAAAAGCCCTGATTTGTTCACAGGTATGGCACAGATTAATGGCGGCAGCCCCAAGCCGTCCTATCCACAACATCTGTTATTTCAGGCGTGATTTGAATGGCTCCATGAATTATGCATTGCCAGTTATAATGGAAGCTCATTAGACATTTCAAGTGTGAAATTTAAATTTTATATAGTTAATAGTCTAAAATTATATCTGAAGCTTAATGAGTACCAGTAATGCACACACGTGTGAATAAAATTTTTAGTGGCTCAAATTTGGGGAATCTTAAATCGTAAATTGGTTGTGCTTTTAAATGGCCATCTTCTCTTGCAAATCTGTATTTCTGTCTTGTTTCTCATTTTTTGAGAATTTCTGTTTATTTCCTCTTTCTGATTTCTTCAGCACACTGGCATGTCTGAGGTGACCTATCCACACATTCGTTACATCTCTTCCAGAATGACCTTTGGACGCACCTACGAGGTTAGATGAACACACAAATTAAAATCATTCGAGAACAAATATGCTGCCTTATTAAAATGAAAACATGCCAACTGTAAAAATCATGGAACAAATAGTAATAAGTAGGGCCATATATATTAAAAAACAAAATATATATTTACATAATATTCAAGATTTTGTTGTTGATCTTACAGCAAGCAATATTGGGAATATGATGATGATTTTTATTTCACCATCTGAAAATAGCTGTAGACTAAATTTAGACTAGCCTTGTTTTAGTACTCGCAATTATAAAATTTGATTTATTATGATTATGAAAAGTTCAAATTTATTTATATAGTGCTTTTCACAATGTAACATTTTTACAAAGCAGCTGTACAAATGAAAATAGAATGAAAATAAAAATGAGAGTGAAAATTTATGAGAAGGAAGAAAATTAAAATTGATAAAATGATCAAACAATGATAATTAATGCAATGTACAAAGCGTTGAGACAGATGTTTTAACCGTTTCATAGTTTTCATTTATGTGTCTGATGGTCTGACAATTTTCTGATCTGAAGGCTATAAACTACCAGCTCTAGTAATTATGTTTGTGTTTTAACAGGATCTGCTGCATTTAGAAGAGCGACTAGGGACTGTGAATCGAGGGGCCTCTCAGGGAACCATAGAGAGGTGCACCTATCCACACAAATACAAAAAGGTGAGGACACATTCACTTTGAAACAGCAGTGTTTGGCATGAGGTGCTTAGGAGTGTGTCATGTCTGGATTTGGGCAAATAGAGACCTTTCGCCCAATAATACAGGACCTTCCTGTTAGACACGCATAACAAATATTTAAGAACTTTGTGTCATTAGAGACATCACAAATCCTCATACAGTCCTTTATTGCCAAAAGCTGCAGTGAAGAAATTTGAAATGTCACTTATATGTAGGAAAAGGTTCCATGCAGATGTCAGAATGCATTCAATATCTGAATAACAGTAATCTAAAAATCTAAAACCCTGCCGCCCTGATACAGAAGGTGGTGGAGAGAGACACTGAGGAACAGTTAGCACCTGAAGCATGGGCATCTGTGGGGAAAAATATGCACTCAGCCTCAAACTCGGTGAGAAAAAAAGTGAACCGTTTGGAAAAACATGTTTTGGCTCACATATTTTGTCGTTAATGGGGGCAGGCATAGTCAACAATGGCCAACAACCAAGTTGAGGACCACATTGAAAAATATGAAACTATATGGTGTGGTTGTCTGAAGTTCAGGTTTTTGTTGCTTCTTGACATGCTGTTTAGATGATGAGCACACTGCTTGTGGCAAAGAGCCTGTTTTTTTGTTGGCATGTGTGTTATAACAGTCTCAAGAATGTGTAATTACATGGAGCTGCTTTTATGTATTTTTATCTATTACCAACATAAACTACAGCATTTGTTAATATTTTATACATAAAGATGAACTGGTGAATATTATTTTGGGGAAAAACACAGAAAAGGCCAATATGATGTCATGAGGTTGTGTTGTTGCATATGGTTTGAGGTGCTGTGATATAGCATATAATGGCTGTTATGCCTCTTTCTCACACACAGAGAAAGCTGCATGGTAAGCAAGAGGAAGAGGAGGGGGCAGAGGAAGACACAGAGGAGAAATGCACCATCTGTCTGTCTATACTGGAGGAAGGGGAGGATGTCAGGTAAACCTAAACCCTCTGAAAGCACTGTGTTTGAGAGATTGTAGTAGGCATTTCATGCATAGTTCACAAAATAATGGTGCATAGTATTTGTGTTCAAGGGGTTTTCTTCTGGAATGCTCCATTTAAATTTCTGCCACTCGATTGTGAATTTCATCTTTTTGCATTCTCTGCTGCCCTCTGTTGATGGAACATGTGAATTGATGAGTGTTGGTCCTATGTTGTTTGTTTAGCCAGTTGTTTGTGAGCTTATTTGTTTTGAGCAATACAATCTATATTACAATCTATATTTTGTCAGTGTGTAAATTCATTGTTTAGAATTGTGTTTTAAGTCATTTAATCCTGCTTTTTCTCACTGATCTTGTTTTGTTGCAGGCGCCTTCCATGTATGCATCTCTTCCACCAACTGTGCGTAGATCAGTGGCTCCTCACTAACAAGAAATGCCCCATTTGCAGAGTGGACATCGAGGCTCAGTTATCACCAGAGAGTTGATGCTATTTTTTTCACGTTTTGTTGGACATTTGTTTTTCTTTTTTTGTCAGTAATGCATTCAACCAAAGACAGCATGAAATACCTGCGCAACTATGGGCTAAAAAAAGAATAACCACAATCCACAAAAAAGCATCTAGCCTAGCGTGCCAGCTATCATGTAGTACCAGTACAGCTAAAAATAACATCTTCATTAAGGGTTTTGAATCGAATTGTATTTATAAAGGGTTTATGTAGCTTTTGTTTTCATAAGTGTCATTCTATTTTATTTTTGCATGGTTCCTTGCAATGCATTTCTTTGCACATTTAATGAAATGGGCCTCGTAAGGCTCGAGAACTTGCAGGCAAGGATTGCTGCTCTGGTAAAGAAGCATTTCTACATACCCAATGCCTTGCTTTACTGGAATAGAATGTCATCCTCCACTTTTAAACATTGCAGGACTCAATTGATCAGTATATTGATTAGTTTTATGTTTTAGACAATGTGATCTGAAATAGATTATTTTAAGTTAATCAAGACATTCCTTAATTAGGAAACAAGATCACAGTTGAAAGATCAGCTGCTGTAACAGTGTTCACCTTTACACAGATTCACTCTCAATGTGGGAACCTGGGCTGGAGTCCATTCCATTTCACTTCAGCACATTACCAGTACTAACTGAATTCAGGAGGCTCAATTTGAAGTGGAAAAAGACACAAAAAGATCCTTAACTGATTGAATTGAAATGAATTCAACTCCAGCCCTGATGAAAACCAACTGCACACTTCAGCTTCTTGAATGTTCACATGGTTGTGCTCCATCAGTCCCCCTCAGCACCTGAATTTGATATCACATGTAACACACTTCACCTAATGTATTTTCAATGAGAAAGAAAAATATGAATGTCAGCTCTGTATTCTAAATGTTGTTTTTATAGTATAATGAAGTTGGAACTTTGATTAGATAAAGAAGAAAGTTTTATTCCTCAGACAAGCTCACTATGTGGACTTTCTGTGGAAATGACGGGCATAAAGGATGGGTACAGCTACAGCAAATGTGGAGTACTGGGAAACATTTCATCAGGGTCTCCTAGCCTCCTCCTGTTTTATCTCTAAATAACTTACATTGACTCTTAGCTGATAGATGTTAGCTGATTATTCTTTCTAAAATGTTGTCATTAACAATTGTTCTGCAACTGTTTTCTTTGTCTTTATCCTTTTCTCTCTTTTTTTGTCTGATGGTGAAATTCTAACACTAATATTAATCTCAACTAGCTAATTTGCATATACTTGCACATGTGAGATGAAAGACAGGAGTGCTGTGAGAATGAGAGTGCGCTGAGGCTGTGTATTTCCACTCTGATTGCTGAATTTTGAGGAAAAACTAATAATTTGAATGGCGTGTTGGACTGCAGTACTTAATGGCAGGCGTTCATGCATTCATAGACTTAATGGTTCCAGGATGATATTCCGTGGGATTTATAATAGTTTTAAAATAATGAAATTAATAAAGTTAGGTAACTCTTTTGTGTGTCCATTTTGGGGTCTCTTTCAAACCTGACAACCATACTGGCAACCATACCATACTTACTACAGTTATTAAACCAGTGGTTCCTAAACTTTTTTGCCGGGTTGTCCAGTACAGCTGTACTACAGTATGTTACAGCACAGTATGCGACGCTACTGCAAACAGGAACAAGTATACAACGACATTTTCTGTCGGTGCGTATTGGAGCATAAGCGGTACACGAGCGGAGCATTCATATGGGCCGTAAGCAACTCAACGGAACGCACATTAATAGAGCGAAATATTGAGCGGAGCGCGCTGAACACTGCCAGACGGCGCGGCAGATATTTTCGGCCGTTTATCTCTTTAGAATCTATAAAAATTGGAATCTATAAAAATCGGATTTTTATGGTTCCCAAACTGGTCCTCCTCCAGTTTGGGAACCACTGTATTAAACCAACATGAAAATAACTACCAAAAGAAAACTTCAAACTGATAGTTACGACTTCAATCCAGAATACAATGAGTATTAACAATAGGTCTAACGTATATAACCAAATGTCTGTTTATTGTGTCCTTGTATGTTTATTTTCTATCAATTACAGAAAAGGCGGTTATAGTGGTTACATGCCCTTTTGTGCGCGTCCTTGTGAAATGAGTGTAGCTGTCGTGCCCGAGCACAGAGTTGTACACAGTTAAAATGGCGTCGGGGGCCATTTCAGCGGAGACTAAGAAGATTACAGATTTACGTGTGGTAGACCTTAAATCGGAGCTCAAACGACGAAATTTGGATGTCACTGGGGTAAAAAATACGCTTGTGGCAAGACTGAAACACGTAAGTTTTTAAAACGTTTAACGATTATGTTCGCATGGTGGCAAACGCTCGGTGGCTAGTCGTTTAGCAAAGCCGTTTATACATTTGCAACTTCTTTGTTAACCCGTTTCAACGCGTTTAACAAAACATCCAGTACACACACGGATAAATTTTTATACAAGACTGGCGAAAAAATATGATAGTAAATATGGTAGTAAATTTCACAAAGTACTACAGTGTTTTGTTAAGCGTCCCAAATGCTAGCTGTGGCTGTGGGCAAATGCTGAGCCTCGTTTAAATCATACGTTGCAACTTTAAATCCATTCACCATCTTTATATGAAATTGTTCTGATTAGTCATTAAAAATTTGAAGAATGGATGGATATAACAGCAATACAAACTGCTGGATGGCATCAACCCTAGTGCATGTTAGCTTGCCAAATGTCGATCGTCATAAGACTGGTCTGCAAAATTTTAAAATAGCCCTTCGCGCAGGCACTCTTCAGATTTTGGAAGCCCAAATAAAAAAAAAATCATTATTTTTTTAATGTAGAATATTGTATATATAGGGAGACAAAAAAATCAAAGACATTTTCAAAACACAAATAACAACAATCGTATAAAATAAATTACAATCATCAATACAAATATTAGGTTCTAACTGAACAAAATTTTCTATGAACTTGTAAAAACAATATAGAACATAATTTAGTCTGTCAGATAATGTCAGGTTCTAAATCTAAAATATCCACTGAAGTAAGATAAGACAATGCCACTCAACGTTGAGGGGCATAGCATTTCCTTCATTAGCTTTCTGCATCGGTCTCCACTTCAGAACTGAAAAACCTGCGTAAATCCGTGCATTTTATTTTTGCACACATAACTATCAGCGATTTTCGCAAATCTCTACACTGCGCATGTAATCTTTATCACACGTTTAAGCTTGCTGCGGGAGATTTCGCATGTCACATAAGGGGAGTAATGACTGACAGGACGAGCGCCACTAATACACAGTTCACGGCGCAATCGCTAATCGAAAGTTGAAAGAAAGCAAGCGCGCATTTAAACGCGATTTTAATACCCCATACGGGCTCACCGATGCCCAAAAATGACATGCAACTTAATTACTCGACCAAATTTGTGAGTGAATGCAAAATCGATGCAATATATTTTTCCTCACAAGATTACCCGACGGACAAGGCGGAAATACTTTTAGCAATTTAGCGAGCCCTGCGTCTGGTAGTTTAATTTAAATTGTGTAACTTTCATTTTAGTGCCTATTAATCCCACTTTATTTAAGGTTTTTGTAAGTGGTGTTCATTTACACAATTTCAATTTTACACATCAGCTCTGTAAAGTAGTTTACAATCGGATCTAAATTTGCGTGATCTAAAAATACCATAATCGTAGTTTTAATAAATGTTTATCGTCTTGTGTGCAGGCGATAGAGGATGAAGGTGGAGATCCAGACAACGTTGAGATTACGGTTTCAGCTGACACGCCCACAAGAAAATATGCCAAATCCAAAGGTGAACCTCGGCCTGATCATCTCACCCTCTGAACTAAACTCGTTTATTTCATCATGTCTGTGTTTTTTTTTTAAGTTTGACTAAATAGTTATTAAACATCTTCAGGAAAGAAGACGGACATGGACACTGACACCCCCATGGAAGAGGAATCTTTCTCTAAGGTAGAGCAAACATAAGGAACTGTTGTTTATGGTGGGGTTGTTAATTTCAAAGTGGCAGGTTCATTGAAACTGCACTAATAAATCACTGAAGTGTTTTTATGAATTTTGGGTTGGGCTACATAAATTGCATAAAGTGCACAAGTGCAAAAACGTGCAGACAGCACAAGACAGTGTAACAAATGTAAACATAAGTGAACCTAAGTGTATAACAATGTAAACAATGTAAAAGGTGTGGTTTTGGCAGCCAGATGTGCAAAAAAAAAACATGGCTTTGGCTTT
>JAZGTJ010003074.1:0-37669 GCA_036877575.1 Botia almorhae
CCACGCTAATTGTTCTTATACAGCCTGGAATTTTCTGTTTTTCTTTTAGCGGATAAACAAATATGCGCTTTGCGGAGCAGAAAAATGAATCTGGAATGGGTTTCGGTTCCGCTCTCCTACGTGAAAACAAATAGATTTTTGTCCCCTTACATTTTCAAATCGGTTCCGCGGTTTATAGTTTCTGTATGACAGATGTTGATCTTTGTTCACTGTCTCGGATGTCCACGCGCCTTTATTGAGCCGCGTGATCTCATATCTTCCACCGTAAATACTTGAGCCGTGAGTAATTCTGTTAAACATCATTTGTGTCTCACTCACAGACGTTGTGCCTCATTAGAACCTGTTACCAGACTGCTCAGGCCTCCCAAAGGCCCCTGGAGGTGTTTTCTTAAGCCCCACACCAGAGGAAGCTGTGTGGCCCGGACTGCCTTTTCCGGCCTGTAAACGCTGCATTTATTTTCTGTGTCCGTGTTCTCCAACTTCCGAAAACACCTCCTCTCTACAACAAGATACCACGCTCCAAAACACTGCCAAGTGTGGACCGTCTTAAAGGGATAGTTCACTCACTCTCATGGCATTCCAAACCTTTCCAGACATTCTCTTCCGTGGAACAACAAAGATGATATTGTGATAAATGTCTCAGGCTTTTTGGAAGTCAGTGGGTGTCACTGTTGTTTGGTTACCAACATACTTCAAAATGTTGTCTTTTGTGTTTCTCAGAAGCAAGAAAGTCATACAGGTTTGGAATGATGTGAGGGTGAGTGAATGATGGAGTTTTTTGACGAGCTTTCCCTTTAACACAGCTGCGTTATAGGGTTAAGAAACAAAAATGTTAAGGCTGTTGGAAGTAAATACATTTGACATTATTTGTGTCTTTTGGGTTGTTTAACTAACTGCTAGTCTGGTCTGGTGGCGTCTTACCTCCTCTCCAGTTTAAACATATTCCATCTCTAAAATTCATTGTTATTGTATTGGAACAAAACAGCTGATCGCTATTACAGTGTCATTTGGAATTTTGTATCACGAATTGTTGGCGCCCGTTAAACAAATGTGTCTAACAGACAAGTCCACTTGTTGTCAGGCTTTAGCGTTAGTGTAAATCTATCACAGCAGTAAAACGTTTGGTATTTTGTAAAGAAAGTGTTTTGTGTAACTGAAGTAGATCTTGCGTAGTTCTCACAGCATTTAAAACTCACAATGCTGACGTTTGCCTCCGCTGTGTGCGGCTAAGAGCTTGTCATGATAATACAGCAGCCAAGTCTGGGATCAAAGATCAGGTTCCTCCTAACAAACAGGCCGACACGTCACAATTACAAACATCTGGCAGCAGCTGGGTACAGATGTCAGGTCGTGCCCACGCCCAGAGTACATCAGGATGTGGTCCAGATGTGAGAGATCCATCTCACGTAAGATACAGATGTTGCTGTTGCTCAGACCACCGTGAGGCAGGCTGTGCTTTCGTCTGAAGTCCATTTTAAAGTTCGATTGTTTTGCTGCAGCCCATTTGCATGTAAAGCTGGACCGGCAACAAACAGTCGCCGAGTGTGTGACTAAAGCTGAGACTGTTCACCGAACAACACTGACAATCTGCCATTTTGAAGTTAAGTTTTATGACTATGACTATTTTATGAAAAAAACTTTTTAAAATGCCATAGTTATTAGACACTGTGTTTTATGATCAGTCTGATCGTCATATACACATCTGCTACGTGTAGGAATATTTGAATACATTTGGAAAACATTGTTTGTGATTTTTTAAAAGTATTATGCTGATTGTCTTCCACATGTAATTCATTTCTTCTTTGCCTTCTTTTCTTTTCAGAGCAGAAGTCTACTAAGAGTGTCATCCCCAGCGAACAACTTTAGGTTGTAAGAACGTTTCTGTAACGTTTCCAACTAACAGAAATGTTAACATTGTTGTTTTTAAAAGTTCAAGGAACGTTCGAAACTTCCAGTTTTTTAGACGTTCACTTATTGTTATTGCTCTGTTATAAGAACATTTTTCAAACTTTTTTTTAATTCTGTGACAATGTTTTTAAAACATTCCACTCACGACTTAAAAATAAACGTTCTAATAACATGACTGCAAGAACGTTTTGATAACTTTAAGAGAACATTTTGAGAACATTAACCAATGTTTTAAAAACGTTCCCTGTTAGCTGCGTCTGCCTTATGCAGTGCTTCTCCTCAGCGCTCATCTCACAGTGTTCCTCTGTCCCACATCACTGAGTTCCTCCCATGCAAGATTATTCCTCTTTTAAATGAAGTTAATGCAGATGGGGAACCTCACAGGTGAGGGAATCTAATGAAGGGCAGGTGCAAAAGAAGTCATTCCCAAATTCTCTTGCAGAATTCTCAAAGGACATTAAAAGAAGCCAAATCAGAATTCTTCTGTCTGAGGTTTGTCTGATTAATAAAAAGCAGCTTTATCTTTTTCCTCCTATGCGGTCTGTCTGAACAGGTGTGAAAGCTTATCTTTTTAAATTGTCATAAGCTCTTGTACATTAAATACGACATGCGGACAGACAGCTGACGACTCATTTTGCCTTCATATATTGTGATTTGCGGGGACAAACATATTAAGTTACAATTACAATCAACGTATACTTGCTCTCAGTATTTTCTTATTGAGCTGGATTAGCCAACATGACCTTCTGCATGTGTAAATGATTATAAAGGGGAAAATGGCTGTGACAGGATTAGTTCAGTGTTCATTATAAAGCAGCTTTGGTGGATTGGATATCTGGTGTGTTCTTAATGAGGGGAGACATGATGAGATGCATTATTGAGTCATTGCAGAGTTTGGATCTTAATTCACTGTGCATAAGTTGTGTGAGCACCAGATCCGGTCCAGGCTGATCCGGCTCTTCCGTTTCTCTGTGATCCCTGAAGGGGTTGGAAAAACACTTCGGTGGATATTAACCCTTGTTATTCTTTCTCTTCACAGTCCCAGCAGCCTCTTTATGACCTGGTGCCATTAGAACAACAGCTTTAGCGCCACCTCTGTCTGAAACATAAAATTGCAGGTAACTTTACATATGTTGTCAAATGAAGCCAGGAACCAACAGCTCAAATGATAAACCATTATTATAAACTTACTGTTGTGAATTGGGTATGAGAGGAGACAGTTTTGATCGCTGATTTATGTACTTGTTAAATACCTGACTTCTGCTCTTTTTTTAACCCCATCAAAAGTTAAAAAAAGCAGCTTTAAACTAAAATCTACAGCATCAGAGATGAGTTTTACACGCAGCGCTGCAAATTTGCATTTGACCGTAGATTCCCATCAGGAAATAAACTGTCTAATCATTTCAAAGCTTAACTTGGAACCGGCCGCGCTTTGCTTCTTTCAAGTGGCTTTCGATTGATTTAGCGTTCTGATGAAAACGAGTGAAATACAGCGTGGATAATCTTTTTAATGTGGCACGTAACCAAACGCGCCTCTCTGACCTCTGATACACGCCACTGATCTTTGTCCCATTTGATCTCCTCCATGACTGAAACCCTTCATTTGTTTACGGCTTGGCCCGACAGAGGTTCTGCTTTTCCAAAGCGGTGAGTCATGGCTCTCCTCTCCGTTTGCTTAGCGGTGCTGTCCAAACCCCTGAAGGACTGGACATCCTCCATCAATGGTCCAAAGGTTTTCTGATTTAGTGTCCACGTCAAAGTCGGCATGGGCTTTCAAACCATCCTGTATTTTACAGTACAGTAGGTAAACCTCTGGTGGATAACACAGGATGTGTATTTTTAGGGTCGGCCTGGTCAGCAGGCCTAATTCACTGCTACTGATTATAGTGTTTGTGTATACCGACTCGCCCTCGTAATGTTTCCTAGCGGCACTCCTCGTAAAAACATCTGTGCATGACTAATGTTGTTGTGTGACCTGAATGAGTGAACGCTTCCCATGAGCTGTCTATCTATTAGATTAACTTCAGCCCCACCCTGGGTTCGAATCCAACATGCAACACACTTCAACAGATCTGTTTGTTTCCGAAGCATCATAAGAGTGCTTTCCTCATGAAATCATCACACATCAGTGTCATCTGCTGTGAAGCGAAGTACCGACATTATATTAATATTCATTTTTCCCCTCGTGGTCCACTTGTAATGTTTGTATAGTATTTTTGTGCCAAAGCACTCATATTTTAGTTATTCAAAAACCATTTTCCAACCTCTCTGGCATTTAGAATGAACTTTTTAACCATTATTTGCTACTGTACATTAAAGGTTAAGGAGGCTAGCAACAGATCCCGCCCTCCCTTCCGAGCACTCTCCAAAGCCACGCCTCCTCCCATATATGGATTGAAAGATGTCTGTGCGGGCAGAGTGTGTGGAGGTTTGCTACTTCGTGACAGGCAAGCAGGACATCCAATCATTGCATTCGGACCAAATTCAATGAATGGATGAACATTTTATGTTCCTGCCCCTTCCTCATATATATTTACATAAATATATTTAGTCTACTTTACTTAGTGATGCTATTAGAATGTAAAGAGACTTTCAACCAGCATAACAATACATGTTTGGGGAAATCAGAATCGTTTGTCATCCTGCTTTTAACAAACGCCACCTTTGAACTGGGCTGATTGTTGAATGAAATATTCCCGAAGCATCTAACATAAACAAAACACATCACACTTTGTGGCAGGACACAGCTGAGCTCCAGTGATTCCCATAAGCCTGTGATGACCTGGGCAGAAACAATGGACCAGTTCACCTCCGTCCCAATACACCAACTTTGAGCAAGAGGGCTGTGGTGATTCCAGTAAGACCCATTAACTTTCATAGACGACATGGAATGTAAATGTCCACAGATTGAATTCGCCAGGGAAAAACACAATCTGTGTTTTTGTTGATGCTCCTCTACAAATAATTCCCATTAGTTAGGATGTTTGGCTGGATGTTTTCTCTCTTTGGTCCCCCAAAGTTAGAGTTTAAATGCGAAACATAAAAGCTTTCAGCGTGATTTATTGTAGCATGTGGCTTTGGCTCTGCTGGGGGACAAAACACGATAACAAAGAATATGATCCATGGACTGTTAGAGAAGTGATTTCCTCCGCTGTGCTGGTAATGGTCTTGACACGGAACAGCTAATAGGAAACTGGCACAGCAGATAACATGATATACTGTAGATCTTAAATGTTCTGTTGTGATGTTTGATGCATGTGGGGATCTTCTCAACTGGAAGTCTGTTCTCATCTTTACACATTACCCACAGATTTAGGCTGTAAGAACGTTTCCTTAACGTTTCTGTTAAGTAACAGAAGTGTAACAAATGTTTTTTTTTCAAAGTTCTAAGAACGTTCAAAACGTCCAGTTTTTTTAGACATTGTATTAATGTAATTAAAACGTTTTTAATTCTGTAATAATCTTCGATATGTATAATGTAAAATACTAAAATACAGTTATCTACTAACGTTTAGATAACTGAGAGAACTTCGAGAGAACTTTTAGAGAAGGTTAGCTAATGTTCTGAGAACGTTTCCTGTGAGCTGAGACTTAAGTGGAGATTTCATTTATAGAAAAAAGACTGGTATTAAAAATTTGGCGTGTGGAGAGTGAGCAATCACATGCCTGTCCAGAGTCTGCAGGAGGAGAGCCCTCACACTCAATGAAGCCAATTATAAGCTTTGAAAACTTAACAACTTTGAAACCTTCAAAAACCAAAAATGTAATGAACAAGACTGTCAAAGCATTGTTTTGGCCAACAAATATTGTAATTAGTCAAATGTATGAGTTTATGACTTTTAAATGACATGTGACAACTTACTCCGTTCTGATATTTATGAAAAACTTTGACCCGGCAGCTATTACAAAATGATGACATGACACAGATGACATTGTGATTTAATTTTAGAGGGCAGAATTTAGAGGGATGTTTAAAAACAACCACTGCTGAAGAAAACACGCACTTATATTTGGATGTTTCACTCCGCAGCTCATAGACAGCTAAGTTGTTACATTGTATCGTTATAACTAATTTGATTACATTACTGCAGCAGTTCAAGCTGTTTTCCCAGCTTTTAACCATTCTCAAATGACATGCAGCCCACCAGGAATTCTCCTCTCTGCCATTGCACGCCATTCCTCAGCTCCGCAAATTGTATGTATACAAAACCATCAGCGTCTTCCGGGTTCAACACAAATGCATTTGTGCAAAAAACATGTAGTTGTACACACAGACACAAAATATTATAGTTTTGAACAAAAACTGCATATTTTGGACATTTGGTGCTTCCCCAACTAACAGGAAACATTCTTTACATGAAACAAGTTATCCAAAATGTTCTTGCAGTAATGTTAGTAGAATGTTTTTTTAACGTTGTATATCAATATAAAAAATAATATACTTAAGCAATTAGTGGAACGTATTAAAATTGTTACAGAATAAACATGTTTGAATGATGTTCTTATAAGCAAGCAATGTTGATGCAACGTCTAAAAAAACGTTTTGACACTTCCTAGAACTTTTAAAGTAACATTTAAATGTTTTGGTTACTAATGGAAACATTCTTACAACCTAAAATTGTTAGCTGGGTTAGCACCATGCGTGATGTGTCCTCACGTTCCTCTCAGTGGAGTCAGTCAGATCTTCAGCTGCGATCTCTGTAGCATCTGACCATCTGGAAGCAGCTACACCGAGGTCATCGACTCATTGTGTATATTCAGATCAATGCTGTAGGAGCAGAATGAAAATGTCAGTCATACCGTGTCTTTGCTTGCGTTCTATTTTGTTCGTGCGACTGTGCCAAAAAAAGCAGCTCTGATACTGTCGTGGTTGTATATTATATTAATGCCTGAATGCACTTGGAAAAGTTGACCGCACGTCAAGTATTTTGTGCTAAATTTGCTGATATTTAGGGATCTTTAATTTAATAAAGAACGATCGTTCCCCACTCGTGGTTTTAATTACCTCTGGGTTTTGTTGGAAATGAATCTACCATGTACACTGAATTTCGGACCGAATTTTAAAATCAGTTTTCCGTCATAGCCCGTTGCAGCGTCACTCGAGTGGAAAACGATGTTGTTGAGCACGTTAACATCCTGTAACGTTTGCTCAGGAAAATCCAATCGCTCGATTCAGCGAGAACAAATGTGTCATATTAAAATAAATCTCAAAGACAGCAGGAACACGTTCTGTGGAGTCGTCCTGGGGTTTGTTTAATGCCATATTGTGGTTTACAGCAGAGTGAAGGGAGTTCTCTACAGCTCGGTTTGTCAATCAGAAAACTGTTGGCAATCGTAACGGAAAAAGAAATTCTGGTTTAATTCAGATTGGAAGATGATTGTCCCTCATTTGCTGCTAAATTCAGCCAGCTGTATGTTTTCTCAGCAGCCCAAGCGTTTCGAGGACTTCAAAAATCAAAGAATTGCTGTCAGTACCTTCCTACGATTCAGAACATGTTAAGTACACCCCATGAAAAGATTAAAATCACAAAAATGACAGTAAATGTAAACATGAGCTTTCTTTCTTCTGTGAACATGTTTTCTTTTTTGGCTGTTTGTTGTTGAAGCTTTGTCACTTCTTGAAATTTGTGCTCTTTGTCTGTGTTTTTTACATATGTGCTATGATACAACAACAGCCAAGCTGACAGGAGAGATCGCTGTTTTTTCTCTGCGGTGATCCTGTCGGTTAATGTCTGTGTAATGAGGTTGTGACTGTGTAGAAAGTTTTGACAACTTGCCGGTTAATCAAGTTTGATTTTTCTGGGTGTTTACCTAAAATGCATCTGGCAACTTCAGAGACCAGAGGGCGTAACTTCCATTCTGGTTTATTTTCACAAATTTTCACGTTACATGCACCATCCTGGCTTGAAAACTGAAAAAAGTGAATTGATCTGGTATGCTTGTTTTGAACGCTGCCCCATGTGGAGAGTTGTGGCGGTGCGTCAGAATCAATCAGCAGATGCTGAGCAGGGTAAAAAACTTATTTTTCTTTGAGAACCAAAATACCTTTTAAACATTGTATTAATGTTATTGCTTGGTTATATATGATATATAATGTTATAAAAATGTTCTATCAACAGTACTGCAAAAATGTTTTTGATAACTTTGCAAGAACTTCTTGAGAATGTTAGTCAACATTCTGAGAACGTTCCCTGTTAGCTGGGTCCCTCTACTGTTTGTCTCACCCTGAGGAGTCTGGCATCTGTGTCCCGCATGAGGCTTTGCAAAGCATTAGAATAAACGAGCATGCGTTTGACGGCCCCCCCTCACAGGAGTGAAGTGTTTTCATCCCTCGGTTAATAGTTTGTTATGAATTTGGTGATGATTTTGTTGTGGGGGTTGGCGAATGATTTATGTGTTGTGTGAGGATTATGTTTTGCTGTCAGGATGTGGTGGGGAGAGGAGGGGGGGCATCTGTTGCTGTGCGTTTTCTTACTGTTGTTATATTGAGCATCAAAGCAGTGCATGGTCACTCGAGAAAGATCTATTATCAACAACCAACATTTGTAATGCTGTGGATATCTGATTAGGTCGCCTTATTGGTCTAATTCTCAGCCTATCCGAGTGTTTTGAAAACTCTAATTGCTCTGAACCTGCAGGAAAGCAAAATCACCAATGAGAACTCTTTAAATAACTTAATCAATTCTCCTAAGCAGCAATCAAACTGAATGTTTTTGAAATAAAAATCCATGCAGATTCTTATTTCTCGCTTTTCTCTCGCGAGAAAATGAGCCAATCACACGTATCTCCTCCAGAGCTTCAGAAAAGACCTCAACGATGTCTCACGCTATGCTCAGATTTGCCAAGATACCGCGGTTGACAATTAAAAGACAGAGGTTGTAAACGAGAACTCCATCAAGTCTCGTGAGGTAAATAAAAGCAAACTTACAAGGGTGTCTCAAGGTGGCTTTAAATGATTAAAAATAAAGCAAAACAAGCATTAAAATAAGTTAAAACAACTAAAAATTAAGATAGTGTATGATTAATTAAATAACTACTATACATCTGTCTAGCTGCTGAGCTCTAGGATAGTTTATTGGGTAGAAATTGTGAGTGAGGGGGTTTCACATATTGTTGTGGACATTGGGGGGGGTGCTGAATTAAAAGGATTGGGACCCACTGCTCCAGTGCACTCGTGCACTAAGCAAACAAGATCTTGAGATGGAGGGTGTCAGAAGCCAGTTGATGCACTGGTTTTGTTGTAGCGTAATTATGTAGACATGGAAAAAACATAATCAGATTTGTAATATCAGTCTGGACAGACTCTTGGCCCATCAATATGAAGTACAGCCATATCAGCAGCGTTTGTAGGACATTAGCCAGATTGTTGTTTACATTTCAAAAGTCAAATAAAACTCGAAGCCCTTCACATTATGTTAATAACTTGGCCCCGGTTAGTTCATCTTAATGATGCCATTGTTCATGTGGCAATCAAGAAGGATTGAGTTGCACGGAATCCGTCCAGCCATCTGGATGATGTATCGCTGTCTTGCTGATTATAAAACGCTCCCCTTTGACTCGCCAGTTATCATAAGATTGTCTGGCCAGGAGGAGAGCTGAGAAGACAGTGACTGAGATAGACGAGGAATTGTGTAAGCCAGCACAGATAATACACGTCCATGGAAATGCCAGTTCTTCAAAAAACAGATTGAATTTCAGCGACGGCTTTTAACAGAGAATAGAAACGTCTGTTAGAAACACAAATGCACAACTAGATGCACAAACTAGGATAAAACACTCTGAATAATGTGGACATGAGGGGCTTGTTTCTGTTTGGATTCTTAGAAGTTATTTGATTTGCAAATGTGTTTTAGCACAACACTTTTTACTTGCAAAAATAATAGTGCAAAGTTCCGAATATTTTACATTGTTCTTTGCTTTTAAAATCAACTTAAAAAAGCGAATCAGAAAAAAAATCACAGAGGACACGTGCCTCAGTTTACATAAGCCCTCACATTAAAACCACCATAATTTGTCTGTTTACTTAAAGGAAAGCGGACTGGCACGCGCCCCTCTAAAATAACTGCAGAGGATCAAAGTGATTTAAATACACCTAAAACAAAATAATTCTGAAATTATAACATGATGTTTTACTGTTAGTTACTGAGTTATAATTTTCTTGAGCAAATAGACAAGCAATATTTATTTTTGCTTCAGAGCATCAATAGCTCAGCTTTCTCTCTGTCTTTTTGTCTCGACGTCTTTCATAATTGAAGTGTTTTTGAAGGTTACATTTTTGCTGATGTGTAGGGTTGGTCATCCCGTCTTTAACTAGTGGCTGAGGAGTTTAGTTATAGTTATTATTAGAGGGTAGAGATGGATGCAGTACATGTCCAGTCTTAGAAGACAAAATAGTAACAAAAAAGCCTTATTTTTCTCAGGTTATGTTTTATGGCTTTATCATATACTGTGTGCTTTTTGTCTGTACTTTGATATCGTAATGATCTCTATTTTTAAAATAATAACTAAAGAAATGCACATAATACAGACAGTGATGTTTGTATGTATTGAAAAGCGACGCATCTGTTTTGTGTGCGAAAGGAAACATGTATTTTTCTGATACGTTGATAGCAGCAGGCGACAGTGTTGTTTATATGTTCTGTATTAACCTACTGTATATCTTAACAAAATAAGGAAGGGCCATTCGATTCATACACTTGATAAGCTCTGGGCTTTTGAAGTAAAGGAAAGCCCTCGTGGGTTTCTGAAACGCTGATCTCTCCATCAGCATCCAAACGTAACTGAACCTCACACTGGCCCTCGCTGAGGAAACAATAATTCTCTGCTCTTTCAACAGCCCGAGATAACAGAAATTAAAATGATGAAGTTAGTCATTTCCTGGCATGGAGGTAAAGCAAGGGGCCAGAATGAGGTGTAAGGACAGTAGGAATATATCTGCAGGACCGTGACCCAGCAAACACTTTTAGGTTGTAAGAATGTTTCCCCAACATTTTTATTGTTACAAAATTGTTATTTTAAAAGCTAAAAGAACAGTATTTTTATAACATTTTTAACATATGACATATAATGTTAAATAAACCTTCTACTAATGTTACTGCAAGAACAATTTGATAGCTTTGAAAGAACTTTGAGAGAACATTAGCCAACCTTCTGAGAACGTTCCCTGTTAGCTAGGTACATTTAAATATCCTTTACGTACACTGAAAGCTGAAATGAGAAAACTGCTTTTGGTTCACCCTTCTCATGAGGTTAGCAAAACATTTAGCCTTTTATTAAAGTGGACAAACTAATCACACTTTTTATTTATGGTTTAAAACCTCCCACAGGACATTTTTTGGGTTGGGGTACTTGCGTGCATTGAAAACAAGCAACATCAATTTTATACCCTCCCGTCTTTTTCATCTCGCTATAAACCAACTCTGTGCTTAAATATTTCATGTAGCACTTGCAGAATGATGCCACTCAAGAGAAATCGTCAGAAGGGAGATTTTCTTTAATCATGAGCCACGGTTTAAAATCACAGCGTTCGAGAGCTAAATTCAGGGCTGAAACCATTTAATATCCTGTTGAGGCGCACCACCTTTTTTCATCATAGGCAATTTTTGTCTATTCATAATTATTTGTCATTTGTCATTCATTATATGTATTTATCTCAGTAATTTCCTTATTGCTGTAGCAAATTTAGCAGCTCAATTTCAGTGCCTTAATTCCTGGAGCCAAAGTACAGCAACTCTAAACGGGGAGTCTGTTAAAGTTTTCCTGTCTATAGAAGACATTAGACTTAGAATATGGTTCTCTGATTTGAGCCAGCTGTGAGCAAGTGTGCAGTCTGAGGTCTGTCTGAGGTTCTGTCCCCTGCTTAAATACACCCTGTCACACACGTTACTCTGGTCATTTGGCAGTAAATATACATTTTCATAGCTTTGTTTACATTTGAAAGGTAAACCCAGCTTAACAGGTAACGTTCTTAGAACATTAGCTAATGTCCTATGTAAGTTCCATCAACGTTATCAAGAAACGTTCTTGCCGTAATGTTAATAGGACATTTTTAACATTATATATCAAATATCAAAAATGTTATTCTTAAGTAGTTAGTGAAACGTTTTAAAACGTTACAGATTAAAAAAAACGTTTAGGTAATAATAAACCAAGCAATACATTCAAAACAGCATTTTTAACGTTACGGGTACTTAATGGAAACATTAAGGAAACGTTCCTATGACCCAAAATTGTTAGCTGGGAATGTACCACTTGTGTTCAATCACTGAGTAAACGTAATACGGTGTTTAGACCCTTTTTAAGACAAATGTGGAGATAAAAGAGCAGGTGTCGGTGTACTTTATTCCTCCAGATGTTTAAATATCTGTTTCCTGGATTTTATGTGCAGTAATAATGGACCCAAGCTCAGATTTCCTTCTCATAAATAAGGTTAAAGCTAAAACCTGCCCTCGTTTGTTTGCTGCAGCATCTGGATAGTGTCTTTCTTAATGAAAGTGTGTTTGGTCATGCAGTAATGCACATTTCTGTAGCTTGTTTCTAGGTAACGCTTCTGTACGTCATGATTCTATATGTTAACATTAGTAGCTATGCATTAGCTTACGTGAACTAACAAACAACATATTTTTACAGCATTAATCTTTCGCAGCATTAATAGTTTGTTCGCGTTCGCTCATTGTGCGTTAACTAATGTTAATAAATACAACATTTGATTTTCAAAATGCGTTTGTAAATGTTGAAATTAACTAAAATTAGTAAATGCTATAGAAGTACCGGTCTATAGTAGATAACTAATGTAGTTAACTAATGTTGACAGATGGAACCTTGTAAAAGCGTAACCATAACTACCGTAACCTAATGCAAATGAGGTAAATGTATTTTTTTTTACGCTTCTATGTATCTGACTGCAGTTTAAATCAACGTTTATTAGTGAAGGGGGTTTGACAATCCTCTGGTGCATTTCTTATTGTATGGTTCAAAAACGAGATCAAGTCAGTTTGGACCTCAGTGTATATATTAAACAGATTAAGATTATATTAAGGAGTATTTTGGCATAATGCCAGGCATGAGTCTCCCTGAGATGAGATTTTATTAAACACACTGATGTCACATCAGACAAGAGCTTTCAGCTGTAGGAAATGACAAAATTGTATCAATTATTCATTATTCTAAACAAGACACAATTTCTTACTGCCTCAGTGGATGATGTATGATTTCCTGTGTATGTTCTGAGAATCTTTAGTTTAATCCGGTTTAATTTAATTCTGTTTAATCCATCTCTGTGTCTACACTGCAGGGGTGAGGGACCACTTACAGGTGCTTGCTTAAAAACTCTTGGACCGGTTTGGATTCTCGCAGATTCAAGCACACCAGACAGTTCTGCCGACTGCAGGGAGAAAAGGCCAAGCAAGGAGAAAAACAGCCTGTAAAGAGAGCCAATAAGAATGAGGTAAGTGACAGTTTGAGGCTCCGTGAAGGGAATTCCACCAGCAGGTGCTTTGGAGGTCGAAAGCAGACGCTTGAACTTTGTCATTTTTTCACGAGCCAACAAACGGGGAGGTGACGAGATAGATAAATGAGTCGAATGCTAGACGAAATGAATTTGTGAAATTGAGTTTCAGACCTCTTCACGTCACGTCGCGATAAATCTTTCAACATATCATCACAAATCAAAAGGCCAGACCACCAATCACCGCTGACCCTTGCGTGAGAGGACCAGAGGACGAACATGATTCAGAACGCTGTCACAAAAATAGCCGTGGTGGAGTAATTTCAAAGTCCGGAATCGTGTGATGTGGCCAACGGACGGACCGCAAAGCACTGCAGCAGATCCCTCCGCTATTACCTGGCTTTTCCACCCTAGTGGTTTGTAAGCTAAAACGGGCAATATCCTTCTGTTAACAAACAACTCTGTTTTGTACTTCTTGATGTTTGGGTGATAAATGTGTGAGATGTGAACGTTTGAAACAAACAATAACAAGGTTTGTTTGGATTCCTCGCAGTAAATGGGGGTGAGAGCAGTGGAAAAATGCTGATGAAAACCGGTAAGAGGTGTAAACCCGCCAGTGTAAACACCACTGAACAGATACCAAACATTTGTAACGTCGACGCGAGTTGATATTTGATAAGGAATTTTGACCTTTGCTTTTAATCATGTGTGTTTGGATTTTTTTGCAGAAATCATTGGAGTGTTTACTCTGGGTATGATAAGGAAATTACGATGTGCTCAAAGCATCTTTATCCTGTGGTTTGTACAGATGCTTCGGGACACTGTTCTACACATTCAGAGAAGAGATCGGCGCTCTCCATTATGTCTAGTCTGACATATTGGCTGCATATGGTCCCCTGATAGACCTTCCTAATCAGAGTTGCCATTGTGCCGGTCGTAAACATTTCCAGTGTGAGATTAATCTCTCTCTGTGCTTTGTGTCCCGCTGCTGGCGGCACAAATTTTAGAGTGAATCACGGACGAGTATTTTTAGTTTTTCATATCATGCTGTTTGTGATCCTGTTGCTTTGAAACGTACAGTGAAAAGCAATGCGACCAAACAGAACAGACGTGCGTTATTTAAAAACAATATTAAATCTATATTATCTATTTGAATTGCTTCCAGCAGGAGGCCTGGATTCATTTCTTCGGAAGAACTTTATTATATTCCTGTATTGATACAACTGTAGCAACGAGCAAATCAGAAGCTTGGATATTTTACCAGTAAGACTTATATTGACTCATATTGCTTCAGAGAGACCTAAAATCATTTTCCTCCTGTAAATTAAAATTTCTGCCAACTTTATTGTCCAAAAGAAAGACAGAATATTAAAATGAGTTTTCACTTCGCCCTCTACCAAACTCTGAACTCATACTGGTCCATCACAGAATGTTTTCTCCACATGATCTCATGATCAAAATGATGTGTCAATGTCTTCAAAAATGATCTGAATCAGAAATGCTCTCAGCAGGAACCAAATGACCCCCGTGGTTTCAGGTCTTATTAACAGGATTCACCATTAACCAACAAAAATATAGCAAAATTACATTTTAAATCTGGCAAGTTATAACTGCAGTTGTTCAAACATCATGAATCAACTACACATGAAGAAAGAGGCTTTGCTTGGCTTGGTCAGCGTGATGGTTTCACTCGACCCTTCTAGTTTCCCTGCTGATCCAAAAGCATTTAGTCGTCCTGGATTTAATCGGATTGAATTAAATTGTTAGTTTGTTTCAGATGTATTTTCTGAGATCTTGACTGTCTGATGCATATTGCACACAAGCTGAAAGTACTTTATTTTTCTGGAAAGCTCCAGTTTGATTGGCCGGCGTTACACAACCTCCAGGGTACACACGTTTTTTCTTAATATCCTTCCAGAAAAACTTAGGTCAGGGTATCAGATTGTTTGTGTTTTCCGGATTAGATGCATCAGGATCAGAATTATTGTAGTTTACTTCAAATAAATCCGCCCCTAAACAAAACAATTTGTGATTGGTCACTTCACATGTCAGTCAGACTGCCTCTTCACTCAGTAATAGTTTCTTGTTGACACTAAGAAAAGATGACACTATAGATTAAATATGACAATATGGTCGTATGTGCCTTTGTTTTCCATCCCTACAACAGTGAGATGTGCTACTGGACGAATAAGATACATAGTACATCTTTATTTTTCTTTCCTGTCCAACACATATGAACATTTGCCGTTTTTAAAACTCAAGGGTGTACGAGAGAGTTTTCTCTTCATTTTTCATCCAAACCTGCAGCCAAGTGTAGCTTCTCCCTAAACTCTATTCATATAAATAAACTGCATAGTATATTATTCAGGAAAACTTCATCTCCTGTCTAATGTATTTTTGTATCTGGGCTTTGGCTTGTCCTCCACTGTAGATCCCACGGGCTCCAAAACATCATCACATGATCCACCACGAAGACGATGCTTCTGCTGAGCGGCTAAAATCTCGGGTCACACTGAAGGTTTATTTACACAGTTTTTTGCTAATGAAGAAAACGTAAATATTTATTTGTGTGAAACTATGCATGTATATGTTAATAAATTAAATAAAACAACTGCTCATAGCATAGAAAACGGAGCTGTAACAATGATTGTTTTAGGAGGGTTGACACACAGTTAAAAATACACAACACGTCTCTTGCATGTGGACGTAGTTAGTCTTCCTGTAGTTTTTATTTCAATATTTACAGGAATTATTTTTATTATTTTGAAGGACTGTGTGCGGAAGGGATGTATAACTGCCATATTTATCATATTGACTATTTATTGAAGAATATAAATGCGATTTTTATTTTTTTTACGACATATGGAAAATCTTCACGATAATTCTGCAGCAAGAGGATGTTGAGCTTGTCGGGAAACATAAGACTCATACTAGCGGACGGATGTATTGATTGCAACGTTTGAAAAGTCGTTCTGCAGGTACGAGGTCTTTAGGTGCAGTTTGCCTTTGTCAGATGGATTTATATGCAAACATGCGTTGATTTGTCTTTTGTTGTCTTAGGGATTGATGGGGTAAAGTAATCCAAGGTCATGTTAGACAACCACAAGATGAGAAGCATCGCTCAGTTCGGCGAGCTGACGTGAGCGCTATTGTTTCGGCCTCTGTTCACTCGCTCTCACCCAACACACATCAGAAGTGTAGACATGACAACATGATTTCTGAAGTTCCTCTCATCACCTTTCTCCTTATTCATTACACACGAGTGTGTTTAAATGTCCTATGCTGAAATATGAACAGAGTGATTGGTTAGTTATTAGTAATGATCGTTTGAAAGTCAGAATTCAGAAGTGGTCTGATGTTCTAAAAGGCCAGAAGACAGATACACACACAGAGTGAGATAGATAGATAGATAGATAGATAGTTACGAAAGTTACGGAGCGCAGCTTTAACTTCAGTTCCTTCTTGAGAAGGTTGGTGGCACCAAAGTCCGACCAACTCATGCGTCACGGTATATTTCGGCCCGCTGTCGCCACCGCTCGGTGAGATAGCGCCATTGCTTGCGTCCTACACGTGGAGGATGAATATTCATGCTGAAGTGGGACGGCTGCCTCTCGCGGTGTCGCGTTTCACTCCATGAGCGTGTTTCTGGAAGTGTGGACCGGAGAGTTGGATGCTGTTGTCGATGCCGACGGACTGATTTTATCCTGTCTGCTGCGCGATCTGTGGAGAGACGCGTCTCAAACTGGCGCACCGCGATTTCGATCTTGACAACAACAGGGAAAACGGACAAACTGGAAATATACCGCTGGAAGTTATTACGGCGCGCAAAAGATAACTTCTTGGAAGATGGATATAATCTAGAAGGGATTTGCTGAAACGACTTTTCATTTGTGAGTTCTCGTGCTTCCCGTTGTTTTGGCTGGATCTCCATCATTGCACGGCAGGAGCAGATGAGTGTAAGTCACAAACCGAGATGCGTAAAGGCAACGAAGTGGCGCTTTTGGTCCGTGTTGCGCCTTTTGCGCCCCGTTGGGACGCGACATACTGGGACGTTTGCATTATAATAAACGCGCCTGCATGCACCACGTATAAAGACAGATAGTTTATTAATAAATAGTTTGTAGTTTGTAACAGTGTATTTTCATTAAGATATGAGAAGTTTTGTTATTTTTTTAATACTCTTTCTGTGCCTGACAGTCTGGTTTTGCATTTAGTTTAAATACACGGATTGATGTTTGAATCAAACTCGTTTACTTTGTTTTGTTGTACAAATTAGACTTTATTTTGAGGGAGAAATTAGCTCGTTACCATTTGTAGATTTATGTTGTATTAGTCTTTCTATGCATTTTGTGCACGTATGCATGTACAGTTCTGTTGGCATGGTGATTTAGTGCAGGTCGCGTGCGTATTATATCTGCGATGGTCGTGTCATCATTTCTGTAGTGGAACTGGATAATACACGATTTATAGTTTGTTTCAGGTGTGGTAACAAATAGCAGTATGGATGGCAATGGAGCTCAGGCGATCCTCAAAACTCAAAAAGAAATGTTATTCTTCACAACTGCTGTGGTTTCTTCCACAGAGCATCAGTTATTTGTGTATTCTGCCCTCCTGTTTCTCATCTGGTTTGGTATTGGTGTAACTCTCGCTCGGCCCACAAAAGGCTCTCAAACTTTTCTTTTCTCCGAGGGGGCGAGTTTGTATTGCATAACTTTGGGTTTTTCTGTGCCTTTTAGAGGATAGCCGAGTGTTTGACTGTCCACAACTGGCGCTTCTGTTGTCGTCCGTAAAAAATTTTTGGGAGGAGGGCTTGTTGAATATAACCCTGCAATACAGGAAACAGAAGTGTCCTCATAATTATTAGACTAAACAGTCATTATCTTCTTCCAAACAAACCGTAACCCCAAATATTCTAACATAGTTGATCTAAATTCTGATCCAACCCATAACAGTGTAGTCTGCATTAGCATAGAATGAAATAAATTACGTGCAATAGCTACAAGCATACTTATTAAATTACAGCTTTGATGTATTTCTTAATGTCCAGTTTAACCTTTCTGGGCTCTGAGTATTTGAAGTGATGTTTTTGGCCGCGTGTCACACCTCAGAAGAACAGCAGCAGATGTCCAGTATTCATTTATTTCATTTGGTTGCCGTATAGATATTGTGTGCTTGCGGAGGCATTCCAGTTAAATGAGTTCACCAGTGGAACTCTTTTGTTAGCCGCGCAGAGGTGCTGTGCTTTTGTGTCTGCGACCGGCCGAGCTTCATCCAGAACATTTTCCAAACGTTCCTTCCGAGAGAGCGAGAATCATTCATATTCCTCAGAATAACAGGCTTGTTTCCAGCCACTGTGAATTTGCCTGTATGTAGCTGTCACACTGTTTAATCAACTCACTTGATTTGAATGTTCTCTGGCTCGTTGTTTTCGGCTGATGGTTGCCATGGTGCAGCACTGCAATGATTTACTGAGCTACTGTTTCTTCTCTCTGTAAGCTGAGAGACTTTTTCGAATAGAAAGCACCACCGTCCTGTGGTGTTTCTCTCAAGCGCCACATGTTCACACTTGGTTTTGGGAGTTCTTGGGATGAATCCATGCAAGATAAGTGACTCCCATCCCAGCTGAATTCTTTCTCACTTGGTTGAGATGAGGTCATGGGTTTAAAAATTTAAAAATCTACCTCACTCAAAAAAGCACGTATCAGCTGGGTTATATTAAAACAGTGTTTAAATAAAAACAGCATGTTTGATTTGACAGGAATGGTAAAACATGCTGGTTCCAATAAAGCAGAGATAAAACCATGAGGCGACTGAGCACTAGACAGGAAGTGTGTTTGATTCTGGAGTCAAGCGGGGGAAAGGTTTGGCGCTTTAGTTTTATTATTAGTTCGCTGGACCGAGTGGAAGTGTATAAAGTTAGCTAAGAAAACAAACACAGCATCAATGTTCTCTTAGACAGAACAGAACCGGGTCCAAACCTGACCGTCCTTCAAGACAATCCAGGGATTGTGTCACCAGAAGGTCGTCCTAAAACACAACCGGTTAATTTCTCACCTTTGGCCGTGACCTTTGACTGTCCTGGGTGAGCCAAAATCTGGATGCAGGAATAAAAGCAGAACAGGGTTAAAACACACTTAAAACTTTACATCACTGTTGATCTCATGGCTTTGGCTCCAGGAAGGAATCTCTGATGATCACCCAGCTCATGTTGCTCTGCTGTGGTGCAGTTAAACCCATCCTTACAGGTCTCTGGCGGAGCCCTGCATGAGTTGCAACATCTGCTCTCCAGAGTTGCGCATGGGGTGGACAGCAGCGCAAAGCACAGACTGCATGCCAGAGGGCCGTTGCCCCCTGCATCTGTATTTCTCATTTCTGAGGACAGAATGTCTGTAAACATGTACCATACAGCCTGTACAGTACTGTGTCTGTGTGTATCTCTTATGATACAGTACATGCTTCCTGTGTAGATGGTCCAAAGACATAAAAGGTAATAACAGTGGTTGAAGGTTTAGAACCCGCGAGGAGACATGATTTATAATCTTGTGCCATTGTGCTTTTAAGCAAGACACATAACTTCTGGTTTCCTTTCTTTAGTTTACTGTAAATTACAGTAAACACTTTAACAACGTCTCTATATGACTCATGGGAAAGCCACGACTTTGTTTGCAGAATTGAAAATGTTGCGAAGACAGTTTTGCATTAACTTCGAATTCATTCTGCAGGTTTTCCTCCAAAATCAACACAGAAAATGTGATGGTCGTGTATTTTGAAGTCGTCACCGAAGAGACAAAGATCTGGCCGTGGATTCTTCGAAAACATGTAAAAAAAACTGTCAAAGATGCATTTGTGATAAGTGTAACCAGAATCCCCTGAGGGACAAAGACCAAATACTGCGGCTAAATATATACGTCTCACCCCGCTGTAGGCCGTGGGTGCATATATGATATGTGACAATTATATATTTTTATATGATATAATAGATGATTGTCTATATGTCAACAGGCATACCGGACGTCATGCCTCTCTCTTTAAAACTGTTCGCAAATGGGACGGTACATCCTGCGTTCAGTTAAAACTACACACTGTGCATTTCATAAACTCTGAACGCGTTTGCTCGCGGCGTCCAGATGTTTCTCGTTTCTCAGCGTAACTGAAGCTGTATCAGCTGGTGTCATGTTCAAAGGACGCAGCAGCACGTGTGGTTCTTTGTTTTCCTCAGCGCACAGATCTTCTTCCACAAACACACTCAGCAGGTTGGAGGGTGTGGGAAAAAGATGCTCCCCTGAAGGCAGAACATCTTAAATGCTAGCCAGACCACAACTGATAGGGCCTCATTTTTCCCATGCAACACGTGTGTTCAGTGTAGTTTAGGAGTGCACGTACATATCTGACCACAGAGGGTTTGCTTCCTTCCCACCAGCTCCTGTAGAACATCACTAGTCTCATGCTGGCCTGCTGTATTAAGACAGTGGCTTAAGTCAAGTAGGTTTGGATTAAGCAGGTTAAGTCAAGTAGATTTAGTATAAGAAGATTAAGCCAAGTAGATTTATCTTAAGCAGATTAAGTAGGTTTAGTTTAAGCAGGTTAAGTCAAGTAGGCTTAGACTAAAGTAAGCTTAGTCAAGCAGGTTTAGACTAAGTAGGCTTATTCAAGGAGGTTTAAACTAAGGTGGGTTTAGTCAAGTTAAAAGGACAGTGTTTTTAAACTAAATAGACTTGTTAGAATTAATGAAGCCCAACTCAGGCTAGGTCACATGATCAACTAGTTAAACTAGTCGTCTGACAACTAACTAGCCGATAAGTGAAGCTGACCAGTTTATTTAGATTTGTTTCTTGAGATGTAATGTTTAATATAATTCTAGTGGCTTTAATGATTGTGTTTATGATTTTAGACAGTTTGGACAGTAAAGTCTCCTCTGGGTTGTATTGGTGGATCTTTAGGAATGTCCATTACTGTGGATACAGGCTTCAGAATGAGCCTCTTTAGCCAAGTCTGTCTCACTGCTACACTCAAAGCATCTCAAAGTGACTTATTTGCTCAAACACCCAGAAGTTATGGAATCGATCGTGACGTGATTGACTGGGTTTGTTGCTTTCTTGGACTTCCTTCAGTTATCCTGTTAAAGCAGAAAAATAATCCCAGTGTGACAACATGTTTGTTTGAGATCAAGTGATAGTCAAAGTAAAGTTCATTTGGCCCAAACATCCTTCAAAATGGAAATAACGATTTGATTTGCCCGCCGTTGAGATTGATGGTGTTACTTTATGGCAGCTCAGAGCTCATTTCTGAAGGTTTTTTTGGCCTTCAGCGATGTATTGTCTTTACCTCACTCGCCCGCAAACTTTTAAAAAACATCATTCTTAACAGCAGTGTTTGTAGCCGTTCGACGATCTTCCAGCTAGTGTCGTCTGAGGTGTCGTGAGCTGACGTGAACGTCTTCCACTGGTTGGGAAAACTTTCTGGACACGGAGTGATAGATGATCAGAGTTGGTCTGGCCAGCTGTGGTTGTTTTCATCTCCAGCGTCTTGGCCAAAGTGGTTTCAGTGTTTAACAGCGCAGCTTCTTGGGATTGTTTAGCAACAGATTTGTGCTCTGTCAGAACTTTGGAAGCATTGTGTGAAACAGAAACGCAGACGAATTGAGGAAGGCAGCGGTACTTACTCAGAAATATTGGTGGTCAAAAATCCCGCAAATCTGCTATCTCCTGTCTTTTGGTGAAGAAGATTATAAAAACATACAGAAATATCCAGAGGTGTTTGGAATCGGCAGGTGTTAACAGCCTGGAGACCATTATTAGAAAAGGTTACGCTGATTATAAGGTGCATGCGTTTAAATAAATAGGCCGGGCCTGGTTTCGTTTTAGCCGTGTCAGAATTCGTCAAGGCAACGCTTGTGCCTTCCATGACATGTTTTCTTTTTGTCCTAAATGGGCCATTTTCTGTAATTAGACCGTGTGCCCCTTTGTTGTATTATGTGGTCTGCTTCAAACTCATGACCCACAGCACTGGAGAGATGCCCAAAGATGGAAAACCTCTGATATATATACAGTAACAGTACCAAAATAATTGTATAAAATTAGTGGAGTATTAAGATACAAGGCTAATGTCCCGACCTTTAAATCGGTTGTTTCAGCTATACGGCCTGCGGTGCACTATATAAATATACAGTCCGTGAATAAAGGATGAATTAAAACATATGGATCTCTCGTGGAAAAACTCTCAAGCCTGGGCAACAGCTAACTTCTGTGTGGTGTAGCCATAGTTTTCTTATTTAGCTGTAATCCAGCAGGGTTTATAGTCATGCCATGCCGTTTAACTAGGCATTAAATGCAAAAATAAGACACTTATCTTACACAAATATAGCAGCACTCTATGTTTGTTTACTGTGGTATACGGTTAGCCGTTTGGTGACACTGGAAGGTAAACATCAATGTGAGGTTCTGTTAGCGTTCGAGGAACAATGACGTGGATTTCCGCCTCAGTGTCTGGAGATCGAATCAATGTTATTTTTTTAATCAATTTTTTAAAATCTTTTATTCTAAAACTTCACTTTAAGAACTTTCATTAGAATAATGAGTGGCAGTTGTAGTTTAATATTTGAGGACCCCGATGATAAATGATAAGCATGTGGCATTTATGTAGTTTAGGATTAACGCCGTTGTGTGATATATGACTTTTTTAGTCATCATGTACTTATAAAGGCTTTTGAGAGGAGATTAATCTATGCTGGAGGTAAAGTGCGTGTGTGGGGTGCGTGTGTGCTTTTACTCTCTTAAACATATGAAAGTGTTTCTCCTCGTGTGTGTGTGTGTGTGTGTTTTCAGTCCCTGTGATGCTGACAGACTGAAATTAGCTTTGGATTCCCTTATGCACAGGCAGACTTCCAGCAGACCCCAATTACAATGCAGCAAAGCCAGAGAGGGTGCAGGGCAGACTATGTGGAGCCCTGCTGGTCTGCTCCCTCACTCAGTCTCGTGCACACACACACACACACACAAGTGCATGTTTACTTAGCTATCTAAATGGACACATATTGTTTTAAATACAATAATACAACTAATTATGCTTTTGTGGGCTAAATCAAACCCTAAGTGAAAACTTGAAAAAGTTTTTAAATTTGAGGAACATTTTACAGAGAGAGTTTTACAAATGAGGAAGATTTTTAAGATTTTTTTCTTCTATCAAAATCCATCACAATGTGGACATTCTATAGACCCCGATTGTTTTAATACACAGCTAGTTACGAACACTATAGCCTCACTCACACTCTAACCCTAACAAAAAACGTTCCACCTTTTTAAATAAAAAAAATTGTTTACTATATTTTATAGTGTTTTTACAAATGAGAATGTCCCCAAGAGGAAGTTTTGCATGCATGCTTTATTTGCATGCATGCTTCTAAACTTCTCGGTACAATATTGTCTCCAGTATATGGTTTAAGTGAACCCCCAAATCCCCCTTACACACACACACACACTTATGCATTGGTCAGACACTTGCCCAGCATTTCTTAGATTACATTAAAGATCTACACTTCATCAGTTCTGGCATTAACTAGGAATTGAACCTATGACATTCTAAGACTTGTTCTCTACTGCTTAAGCCACAGGAACACACACACACACACACACACACACAACTTCTACTACACACAACTTTTGCGGTGAGACACACAGCATGCTCAGATCTGACTCATGCACTCACACACACACACACACACACACACACAGGCACACTTTAATATGGACACCTGTATCATTGGACTTTATTACACACATTTCAAATTAACCACATGTGTGCATTGTTACTAAGATTCAACAGCACCTTTGGTTAACACACACACACACACTTACCTACCTGAAACTAACGTCCTGTTGTGCAGAATAAAGGCACCAGAGTTTTTTCAGTGGGAGGACTGAAGTCAAGCTCCGTCTGAACCACTGGGGGGAGCCGTTCTGATACATTCCTCCAGCAAGACACATGACAGAGCAAAACTGCTTCCTTGTGTTTTTATTGATTGACTTCATGAGACCATGTGAAACCCAGCGGCTGTGATCGTAAAGAACTTTATATAGATGATGTCATGCCTGTTTACATTGATTGAGAACGACATGTGATTATTTCCCTCGGCCTGTACTTGATTATACAGTATGTGGCTTATGTGCAGATGGTGACAGCTCATTGTAAAAATGTTCATGTCTTCATTTTCAATCAGACGCGCTGTCTTCTGGTTCTGGAAATGGCTTAGACTGTCAGATAAGCAAAACTAAAGTTGAGAAAATGTGTTTGCATGGCTGTGTGGAAAGCTCGATTCTGATTGGCCAATTGCAGTCGCTAAGTTTAACGAGCACTAAATTCTATAATTGTGACTTTACCTGGTACCTGATTTCTGCCATAGCTTCATATCTTCTGTAAGTGGGTCGTTGGCTTCTCACTCAAATTCAAATCAGTATTTCATATGCATTTATTTATTATTTTAAGCAGCTGTGTTGGAGCACTGCTAATTTCATACATTAATGACTGGATGTCTCAACAGTGTTTCTAATAGTCAATCTCTCCAACACATTTTTTATCCGAATAAATGTTGCTCCAATAGGGATTATTGTTGATTTACAGGCTTGTTTCAAGGAATCTACTCAGTCAAGTGTGGGGTCCGGTTACCCTTTTGCATGTGAATATAATTAACTGCTTTTTCCTGTAGTGCTTTTATAGAAGAACCGTCGTCCCACAAAGTGAACTGAAAGGCCATGCAATTCATTATTCTTTGAATAATAAGCTCTCCTGTAACTTCCAGTCTTTCATCTCCTGTTCTCTGCAGATATTTCATACTTGAGTGACGCGGTTGGATGAGTCAAGTTCTTCTAACAAGCACATATAAATACTTAACCTCCCCGTCTAACTGGATGTTTAGCGTTTATTTGCCAGCACAGTGGACCCAATACTGGAATCATCTGTGAAATATTTCATTCCACAATTGCAACAATAAGGTCGTCATGTTTTGCAGGTCCGTGAGCCACAATTTTATGGATGAGGAAATACTAATTCCTGGTTTAGAGGGGAACTGGGGGAACACTCAGAGGAGACCTGTGTGGTTATAATATTTTGGAACTGGCCAACCAGCATTTTGGTCACTTCATTTTGTGCATTAATGTTGGCATTAATATACCTTGGGGTTAACATGGAGTTGGCTTTTAAGGGTACACTTGGCTCTATCTTGTGTAGTTTTTGCATCGATGTGGGATGCAGTTGAATAGTTTTATGAAAAACGGGGGGTATGTATTCGCCATTTATGTCTCCATTTATGTCTTCTGCCAATCATTGTACAGATATATTGCTGTAGGAGGACATTCCACAAGTTTACACCCCAACAGTAATGAGAGTTGAGGGAACCTTTAGCTTTTCGAGGGGGTTTTCAAAATGGTCTTCTCTGACAGACCTCATATTCCGCTACTTGTGAGTGCACGTCAGTCTTCTGTCAAGTCCCATATAAAGTTCTCTTGACGTCGTCAGAAACGTTCTTGCAGTAACAATAGTAGGACTGTTTTAACATTATAAAAAACGCTATGTTGTTAGTGGAACGTTTAAAAAAAAGTTACAGAATGAAATGTTTGATTAATGTTCTTTTAACCAAGCAATAACGTTAATGCGTTTAAAAAACTGGATATTTTGAATATTCCTTAAACATTCAAAATAAAAATATGAATGTTTTTGTTACTTAATGGAAATGTTAGGGAAACGTTCTTACAACCTAAAATCGTGTGTTCATGGCCTTCCACATTTCTACTTGACCTGGAGACTTGATTCAGCCTCGGTCTTTTGTTTCTAAATACATCCAGTTGCCTTGTGGTTTCTGTTTATCTTAGTCCAGGGCAGCTTCTTTTGGTTAAGTAATAACAGTAATAATGTATTGACTTATTGAGTGAGATGAAAATGCAGAACCAATGTGTGCACACATTGTTCAGTTCTGTGTTATTGAAAAGAGAACTCGTTTAACATATGGAAAGCCATTTAAGCATTCCTGCCCTAACTGTAACAGAACCAGTGTAATGTGGTTTCTTAATAGTGCATACTTTACATACTTGTTTGACATCTCTGTTTATTTATGTATGCTTGGTAGTCTAACTGTCTTTCTCCTTTTGTCCTGTTAGGTATTGTAAGAAACATTGTCAATGAAGAGAGTGATGTTGCGAGAAGGAAGGACGATTATGGATTCATTGCAGATAGACAGGATTTTGAAGTGGAGGATATTGGTGATCCTTTATGTTGCCCTTGAATTTACAACCACCCACTCATCCATGGTGCCAGGAACGTTGAAGCTGCAGTTAGACGAGGAGCAGCCAGCAGGAACTGTAGTAGGTGACATCAGTGCTGGCCTGCCACCTGGAATGACTGCATTGCATTACTTCATCTCAGATCATCAGGGTACAGGTGTCGGAACAGACCTGGACATCGACGAGAGAACGGGCATCATAAAAACGGCTAAAGTCCTGGATCGGGAAGAGCGAGACCGTTACAGCTTTATAGCCGTCACCATGACCGGTACCACAGTTGAAGTCACCATCCTGGTTAATGACATTAATGATCATGCACCAGCGTTCCCTAAGAAAAGAGCCACTTTTAAAATCCCAGAACAAACAACCATCGGCACCAAGTTTCCCCTTGAGCCTGCGGTAGATGCAGATGAGGGCCAGCTAACCACGCAAGGTTACGTTATAATGGATGGAAATGTAGGACAAGCCTTTCTTCTGGAAACCAAACGGGGATCTAACAAGGTGCTTTACTTGGATTTGGTGGTCAATGCAGTTTTGGACCGAGAGAGGAGATCGTCATACACTCTGCTCTTGGAAGCATTTGATGGTGGTTCACCCCAAAGGACAGAACAGATGATTCTTGATGTGATCGTACAAGACATCAATGACAATGCCCCCATCTTCAACCAGAGTCGATATCATGCAGTGATTGCCGAGAACCTTCAACCTGGGAGCAATATACTGCAGGTGTTTGCTTCAGATGCTGATGAGGGCAACAATGGCCTGGTGCTGTATGACATCAACAGGAGACAGAGTGACCCTGATCATTACTTCGTCATTGACTCTCACACTGGAGTTGTTACTCTCAACAAACCTTTGGATTTTGAGATGCGAAGAGTCCATGAGCTGGTGGTACAGGCAAGGGACAATGCCACTCAGCCAGAGGTCACCAATGCATTTGTGACCATCCAGGTTCGGGACTACAATGACAACCAGCCTACCATGACCATCATCTTTCTCAGCGAAGACGGTTCTCCGCAAATCTCAGAAGGAGCCCAGCCTGGGCAGTATGTGGCGAGGATTTCTGTCACTGATCCTGATTATGGTGAATATGCAAATGTCAATGTGTCTCTGGAAGGGGGAGATGGAAAGTTTGCTTTGACCACCAAAGACAACATCATCTATCTTATTTGCGTAGATGAGATCCTTGATCGTGAAGTGCAGGATCATTATGAACTCAGAGTCATGGCAACAGATTCAGGTACCCCCCCTTTACGGGCAGAGTCCTCGTTCATCATTCAGGTTACAGATGTCAATGATAACCCACCATTGTTTGACCAGAACGAGTACACCCAGGTTATTCCCGAGGTGACCTTTCCAGGAAGTTTTGTACTGCAGGTAACGGCACGGGATAAAGACCATGGCCCCAATGGAGATGTTCAATACAGCATCCTACACCATCAAGGAAGTCACTCAGACTGGTTTAATGTTGATTCTGTCACTGGTATCATCACCACCCTCAACCAGTTAGATTACGAGACTGACCCTACGCCCAGTATAACTGTGGTAGCCACTGATGGGGGTAGACCTCCACTGTCCTCTACAGCTGTGGTCAAAGTAATCCTACAGGATATTAATGACAATGAACCTGTTTTTGGCAGCAAATTCTACAACGTATCCATCAAGGAGAACATTGCAGTGGGGACCTGCTTCATGGAGGTAGGACCGAAATTTTTGGGTCTTCAATTTCTGAATAAATAAGCATTGCTTTTTGAGCATAAAGTGTGGAGAGAAACTCACTTTGTCTTGACTTTGTGTACATTAAAGATGCATTACTAGCTCTTTTAAAGTGTGCAAAGTGAATAAATTGAAAGAGTCATTTTAGGAAATTGACTTGGACGCCACCATGATGAATTGTCACATATTGGGGAGCGTTCTTAGGTAAGCTTTGTTTGCATTGGACTACTTTAGTTGGGAGTTACCTGCTCTCTTCAAGCTGTGGGGGATTTGTTCTTTACTGGCTGTCCTCAGTTTCACCTCATAATGGTTTTTGTTGTAGTGCTGGGCAGTTTAAATTTATGAGGAAACACTGCAAGCACTCAATTTGGGAAAGTGTGAGGATTCACCAATAATGCTGTTGTAGAACTTTTGTCTTAACTTTTGTCTATAATTCTCAAGCCCCGTTGACTGCTGACTGGTAATAGAAAAAAAACACTTTTCCATTCTCTCTGTTTTTTTATCTATTCCTGTACTGGGACTTCAAAGTATCTTTCTAATAAGTTTCTCCACAGGCAAATTCAAAGCTAGTAATACATTTACCAGTAAATCAAAATGTGTAATTTCACATAGTGACATATCAAGTAAAAGCACATTAATGCTTCACTCTGTGGTGGATTTGTGCTGGCGTGGGTTGAGACACACTCCGCTGAGCTGACAGAGGGCCCAGCAGAAGGGAACTTGGCCCCGGGGCCTCTCCAGAGAGAGGGAGGATCATGGCTAGTTTTTCAGTCTGGCCGACTTCTCTCGACTGCAGACTGGGAATAGAACCTGCTGTGGGTCAAGTGTGGGGTCTGGGAGTAAAATAAGAAGTTTATAGCAGTATTACTGTAGATCAGAAGTAAGAAACTGGAACAGCAGTGCTCAGGTATGCAAATCAAGGGAAAATCAAGTCTTCGATCAATTGGCCCCTGTCCTGCTGTCAGTTCCCATCCTAATTCAGTGAGGGCTAATGATTGGCTGTTGCCAAACGGCTTGAGTTTTCAACACTCTAATCCAGAACAATATAGGGAGTTTGTTACCAAGTCTATCCTTGCAACCACCGGTGCGAGCTAGCCAAGAACAAGGTCCAAACCAACTGTCTCTCAGGCTGTGGCATGAAGGACACAGTGGATGGAAGTTGGCATGCCACTCAAGAGCCGTTTGGAGTTTGATGATGCACAGACTGCAGAAACCGCTGCCAAATCCACATCCAAGCATCACAGCACGGCACTTGATGAGTTGCTTTTTTCCCTTCATCTGAGATCTCTATGTACAAGAGTTCCCATCGCTCCCCCCTTCTGAATCAAAGCTTCTGTCCAAAATGCCATTACAATGGGGCTATTGTGATCATTCATTTAACATCTGAACTGGGCCCGATTTCACGTTTTCCAGTGTATCCGTCACAGCAGAGCGTGATTAGTTTAATGTGGACTGGCACTGCTGGTTTGCTCCATTTTAGCTTTTGTCACTTTGCTTGAGCGTCAACGGCAGCCATTGGGCTGAGGCATAATTAACTGGGTTTTATATTTCTGTCTGTGAAATTTCCACCCATTGGAATGTGGAAGCTCTAGTGATTATATCCAGTTTTGTTTTACCCACAAAAATAACTTGTAAAAGACTTGTGGCGTTGGACTCAAGGGTGTCTAATATAACTAGATGTGTAATCTCATGTTGCCAAGTTTATGACTCTACTATCAATTATTACACTTTATTATTGGATATTACTTGTTTATATTAGTATAATGTGCAAAACTGTGCTGATTTTAAATACCATGTAATTTTCTGAAACCCATAACCACCCAGCTAACAGGGAACTTTTCTCAGAACGCTGGCTAACGTTCTCTAAAAGTTCTTTATCAAATGTTTATCATAAACATTTTTGCAGTAACGTTGTAGAACACTTTTCAACGTTATATGTCATATATATTAAAAAATGTTATTCTTAAATTGTTAATGGAACATTTTAAAAATGTTATAGAACTGAATGGCGTTCTCATAATGAAGCAGTAATGTTAATACAACATCTAAAAAACGGATGCTTTGAACATTCCTAGAACATTCAAATGTAATTTAATTTTTAACATGTTAGTTACTTAATTTAAACATTAGGGAAACATTTTTACAACTTAAAATTGTGAGCTGGGTAGTTGGAGTGATAACAAAGACAAAGTAGCACTGAGCTCCTATGAAGGCCACAGATGAAAGCCGTGTCATTGGTCGATTCTCAAGAATGGTCTGAACTCAGCTGCTGTTTTGTCTCCAGGGTTGGACACTTCACTTTTTCAGCCGCTATTCACTGCACACTCCAACTGCGGTTTTGGACATGTTCACCGCTGGGGTGTCGAGCATTTCTCACTCTGTGTGAGGCAGCTGCATAATTGGTACATTTAGTAAGTCTTCTTTTCTTAATGATTTGAATTGAGCGAGCTATGAATAAGATGGAGTGTGGTTACTCGGCAGGTCTCCACTGCACAAAGAGACAGGAAAGGCCTTTGTCCCATTCAGATTCATTAAAGGCCCTGAACAATCCTGTGTTAACAGTCTTGTTAGCGCTTTGAACATCTAAAGCCTTTTTATTCGCTTTTTTCCTGAAACACTCATCTTCGGGTTTGTTTGTGCTGTTCTCTTGTGTTTGGATATATAATTGGCTCCAGGCGAAGTAGTTCTCATACACAGAGTGCTGTTCTGTCTCCATGAAAGGAAGAAACTGCTGTTTTGGAGGCCAGACGTGTTACTCTAAATGTAATTCATTTTAATTAAGATTGAAGGGTTGTTGCTGTATAAGTGATAGGACAGTGAAAAATTTGTTATTTAAAACAATAAATACATATAAATATAAGATATAAAAGACAAATTATAGTGAATGTCAAAATGTTTTCTGTTTAAAAAATGTTCATGTTTAATGTTTGTTTTTCTCCTACATTCTCTAAAAGTTCTCTCGAGGTTATCAAAAACATTCTTATATATCATATATTAAAAACAGTGTTCTTAAGTTAAGAAAGTTTGAACAACATTCTTTAAAAAAATAACATTTTTAATGTTTCTGTTGCTTTATGGAAACATTCTTACAACCTACAGTTGTTAGCTAGGCTCATTCTTGTTTATATTTCTTTATTTGTGTCAGTAATAAACTTCAATGAAACACATTTGGTTTTGAGGGATATTCTTCTTCCTCACGGGGAGCGGCGTGTCTCCACACCTCCTTATCTGATCTGAGCTCACAGCTCATTAAAAGAGTGTCAGCAAGATCCCATCAGCCCAAAACCACTCGGAGAGACCTGTCAACGCTGGAGGCTCTTTAAGAACCTGAGAGGAATCTTGAGCCAAACCATAATATTTTGGCATTTGCTGTTTCAAAGCTCTGAGTACAACTCGTGTGTCTATCAGTTTTCCTTTTCGTCTTGAAGACATTTCCTGTCTCGTTCGTGCCTTGGCTACTTTCTGGTGGAGGTGAACTTCAAGTCCTGTGCTGTCCCTGAAAATACATCACCGATATTGTTCCATTGGTCTCCCTCGGTCTTTGATTGCCCTCATGCATTAAAGAAACACACTCACAGGGCTGTCTCTGGTCAAGGGCAGTGCTTTATCTCTCTGCAGCATTGCCAGTTTTTACAAAGGTGTTTTTATGATCTGAACAATTTGTAACATATTGCTCATTTCAGGGCAGCAGGAGATTCAATCACTCACTTTAGACGAGTGAAGTAGAGCCTTTGACTTTTAACTTGATCCTAAATCAGCCACAAAGTCATACAAAGAGGGAGGGTCAGAAAGTTTCCGAATATTTATGAGAATCTGGTGGTTTGAGAGGAAAAGACTAACGCTGTTGTCGAGTGGTCAACTAAAACTAGTGCTGCTACTTCCTGAGCTATATTTTTCTGTCGTTTAATAGTTGTTCAGCTGCTTTCAAAGTAGTAAAGCTAGATTGTGTTGGAAGAACTTGTTCATTACTTTTAAACACTTTTATTTGTTGTTTGTATTGTAGGTAACTACTTTTAAAGAGCAAATATAGGCCTCATTCTCATTCTGTCCTAACCCGTGGCATTGGGAATAGTTTGGCCTGATTTACCAACCGTAAGTTATTTGCTTTTCCAAGTTATTACTTTGTAGTGGTTTAGTATCCTCGCCCAGATAAATTGTTATCCCTGGTTTATGGAAAACAACCTGCCTTGTTGGAGAACGTAAACAGTGATGTAATCACCTTCCTAATCCACATGCTTACAATCAGTGAGGTGTTTTTAAAGAATCTCGTAGAGGAAAAGTCACTTCCTTGTGTCTCAGTTTTGATACGTCCATTCAGTGCTGGCCTTCCATTCATTCTGCAGAGATAAATCAGTACTTATGCCCAAACAGTATCAGTTTCTTGTCAAATAAACGTCTTTACATTTACATTTATGCATTTGGCAGACGCTTTTATCCAAAGCGACTTACATTGCATTATACTACACATTGTTTCTGAGTACATGCAATACTGTGATCGAACCCATGACCTTGGTGTTGTTTAAAACTTTAAAATATTAGATGAAAAGTCATATTTCCTCAAAGTATATCTTCATAAATAACGTCTGTTTAATGTCATTTATTAGCTCTCCGACGTTTCATGTACGTTGTTTCAGTGTTTTTACGCTCATACTTTCTTCTTACCGTCAGTGCTGGTTTTGAGCACCACAAACGGCGCTCAGCAGGTCTTTGCCTGGACCTGGTTTCTGGTTTTAGGAGGCGTGGATGTCTGCACGGCTCATTAAGCTGAACACACACAACCATATGGCATTTTGTCTTGCTCAGATGTCCAGTGTTTTTGTCCAGCGCTTCAGATTCTGATTCATTCATTTAGTTTTCTTCCCTCCAGACTAAGAAAGCCATTCTCTACTTTTCCAATGACTCGGTCACACTGCTTTATTGCGCACAAAAGACTGTGATTTCTGCAGTCTGGTTTCATGCCAGCCAACATTGCATAGTTTTTGCTTCGTTCTCACAAGGGCTTTAAGTAAATGGATCGTGGCAACCGGTTTTGATCCATTTCTTTAGAATCAGACGCTGGAACTGTGCTGGAAATTGCCTGTGGAGCTCTACATGATCCCTTTTGGATCTTAAAGTCGATTACTTAAAGTCGGTTCATTTTGCTAAGATTCTGGCTTCAGAGATTCTGGCTTAATTGACCCAATTATAATTACTGCTGAATGAAATTTATCCTGAAATGCAACATTCAAAACATTCAAAATGTGCCTTATAATTATTATTAGGATTATTATAATAATTATTATTATTATTAGGAGTAGGGTTGTGTAACGTTTGTTAACTAGTTACTGACCAATAAATAAAAGTGAAGTCAACTAGTTTATCTAGATTAAATCTACCCAGCCAACAATTTATGTTGTAAAACGTTTTCCTAACATTTTTATTAAATAACAAAAATGTTAAATGTTATTTTGAAAGTCCTTTGAAAGTTTTTATGTGTCATAACGTTAAAATAAGTTCTACTAGCATTACTGCAAGAACGTTTCTTGATAACTTTGAGAGAACTTTTAGAGAACATTAGCCAGTGTTCTGAGAACGTTCCTGTTAGCTTGGTTCCTAAAGCATTTGCTTTAGTTGCATTCCACATTTTTGTAGTTACAGCATGCGGAGCTTAGAGTCAAATTACTCCCAGTTTTTCTTTTTGTCGAATGCTAATATTAACTTTTGAGCTTTCTTGGGAAAAAAAATCTTTTTTCTTGGCTTGTTGGTAATTGTTTATAGACAAACCTTGCAATCAATGTAACCAACAAAGCCAATCTGAGACGAGCGAAAGCCATCCAGACGGTTTTTGTGGCACGCTCGCGTCCTCCACCCCGCAGGAGTTGTATCGGTGAGGGCCAAACCTCTGCTGTTTTTAGCTCTCCTCCACGATTCTCTTTCCTGCTGTTAACTGCCGTGCCCCCTCTGCACCGACCCTGTGGTTTAGCACGGTATTTACACAGAACGGCCAAATTGCAGGAAATGAAATGTACAACTTAATGTGTTTGCAAATATAATACTTCCTCGAGCCCTTCGTTTGAGGCCAGGCGGCGCACTGAAGCGAATGTAAACATGGACGCACATCTGGACGTTTTGTGGGTGTCCAGGTTGGAGTTGCTTCGCTTCAGGCAGCTGCGTGTTTTTATAGCACAGAACTCATCAATTCAGATCTGATGCATCTGTCCAACTGCAGCGGGGGGATTGTTTGACTTAGAGGGGTGTTAAGAAAAGCCCTCACAGTGCATAGTGACAAATTTAGGATGTGTGTGCGGTGGGGCAACAGCATTCGAAGAGGAAGTTGAAAGACTAATTGGACGTATTTGATGGTTTTAGTTTTAGATTCTGCTGTGTGGCTTTGATATTGCCGTCTGTTCTGTTTTTGTGGTTTGCTCTGTGTTTATAATCTTGATAGGTCTTGAATAGTCACTAGCTGTATTTATAAATTGATTGTCTTATTGACAATGCCGTAGATATCCCCAAAGAAACGTTTTATGAGTGTGTAGCTCATTTTTGGGGACTGTTTTGTCCCCAGATTTGAGTACAGCCACCCACACATGTAAATGTTTGTTTTGTTATGGTGGGGAATTTCCATTGGCTCGTGTTGTATTTGTACTGATCTAAAGATACTTTTTCCCTTAACCATATTCCAAGATTTCTGCATCTTTAGATTTACAGCGAGACATTATTTAGTAGCTTCAGTAAGCTGTTTTCCACGTGCGGACCGTTGGCAGTACAGGTGATTTCAGGTTTCACTGTCCAGGTGGAGAAATTTGGTCCCCTACATAGCAGGCAAAACTTGATACACACACACACACACACACACACACACACACACATCTCCTATCATATCTTTCACTTTGCTAGTTTTTCCTTCCAGTGGTGGTTGTCTAATGCCAGGAATCGTATTGGGCAGTGGGATAGTAAAAATGTACGTTTGTGCAAATGAATGTTTCACAAATACAGCGTTTCACATTTTTGCTGAGGAGAAAAAGGTTGAGATTTTTATTACGCTAGATATTCTACATAAAATCCAGATCAAGCAAGGAGAAATGTTTCCTTTTAGAAGAATCTGTGTAGCTTGTGACCCTGCTATTCGTGGATACTGTAATTTCATGGAAGTGCCCTCTCGTAATTCTTCGCGTCTTTTTATACGTATTCCGTCCTGAACATCGTAACCGCCCAGCAAATTGTCTCCATATTCAGAACTCTGCTGCTTTAAAGAATTTATCCCTGATGTCTGCCAGGAACCTCAGGCCTCCGATTAAACTCTGCCAGTTATAATAAGGAGAGCACAATAATGCTACCAAGCAGGCGTTGCTCGGGAACAGAACTAGAGTCACAGAGTAGAGACCTCCTCTTGTTTCTTATTGTGGATTGGACTTTAAATGTAGTAAGATGGCTACCCAGCTAACAGGGAACATTCATAGAACATTTGTGGAACGTTTTAAAGGTTACATAATTTAAAAAAAACAACATTTTTCAAAACAACATTTTTAACAATTTTGTTGCTTAATGAAAACATTATGGAAATGTTTTTTTATGAGGACGAGGACGCAGAGCGCGCAGGAAACGCAGCGATTTAAGTTTTCATTTTCTGACCTGTGTCTTTTATGGTTTGTGTACTCTGTACGTCAAGTGACATTAAAGCACTCAGGAACTGGAAGTCACATTTTACTTTGATTGTATTGTGAAATATATCTTCAAATATCTGCTCCTAAAACCAACTGGCTGGTGTTGGAAGTTCTCTAATATTTACAGCACAGGGAATGGGCTTCCGTGAAGAACGCATATAATTGTACAGTAAATCAAACATGTTTACGTATAGTTTTATAGTAAATCAGTAGTGTTTCCATAAAAATCACATAGAGTTGTATTATAAATCAGCAGTAAAGGATCTCTTGAGGGCCTCTTTATAAGTGATTTGTATATGTGTAAAGAGTTGAGGTGGGAATTGGTATCATTATCGCTCGCCGAGATTGACTCAAATGCACCTGCGGGACACGGCACACTTCCAGCAGGAATGCAGGAGAGAGTTGTGTTCCCCAACAGCCTCCGCAGATAGTTCACGAGTTTGTGAATGAACTCGCATCTCCTGAATGTGCTGATCCGTAAGCTGTCCCTCACAGACCATAAACACATGGAACCTTAATCTGTCCCCCAGGAAAGATCTTCAGGACCTCTCACCAATCGCATGGAAAACCGGACCTTCCGTTGTGGAGTTTTACTAGTAAGACTTATCGGCAGAATGTCACAGTAGATTGCCCAGAAACCTGCTCTTCAAAGACAGCGCCGCCATCTTCCTCAAACCTTTCTTCATCAGTTCTGTTTAAAGGAGCTGGAGGTGGAATGCGGAAGCACTGACCCAGCTAACAATTTTAGGTTGTAAGAACGTTCCCCTAACGTTTTACATTATGTAACAAAAACATTAAAAGTTTACCACATCCAGTTTTTTAGACATTGTATTGATGTTATTGTAGGTAATGTAATGTTACTTATAAGAACATTCAACGTTCTGTAACGATCCACTAACAGTATAAGAATGTTTGATATGATATATTTCTATAGCATTAAATAATGCTTTTGTATATGATATATAGCAATAAAAAGCGCTCAACTAATGTTACTGCAAGAACGTTGCAGAGAGAACATTTGGAGAACTTTTAGCCAACGTTCTGAGAATGTTTCTTGGTAGCTGGGAAGGGCTGGTCGGCAGTAAATCTGTAAAACAGGCCTGATGTTTCTGGTTTAGATGTCTGTTTCTGGCTCTGAGACAGCTGGGGGTTCATGATTAACTACTGGAGTGAGCAGATGAACGTTCTAATGTAGCTCATCACGTGCCCCACTGGAACCACAAGATTCAAATCTTCATCTTCTAAAGCATCCACACTTTGATCTGCTGTGAAATGTGGAGAGTCCCGGTGCTGTTTCGACTCCAGAATTACTCCTTCACTTATCAAAAGCATGTCTTGCATCAGGCAGGCCGGGAGGCACTTCTCATCAAATGGTTTATGCATAGCTAATGCTGCTTGCACAGGCTACAGATGTTTCTAGAAGAACTTATCATCATATATCTTCTATATAAAAGAAAAATCCTGTCCGCTGCTTGAGGTGGAAGTGAAGGCCTACTGGGTGCTGATGCAAAGGCTTATGAATAGAGCGGTAATGCTTACTGTTTGAAGATACAACTGTAACCCGACTGCTTTATCAAAGCCTTCTGAAGTTCCTCTGACAGGTTCAAGTGTTTTATAACTCAAGGCATCTGCCTCTCTGGACGACATCTTCTCTTCAAAACTCTTCTATAAAGTCAACATCT
>JAZGTJ010003075.1:0-37658 GCA_036877575.1 Botia almorhae
CAGTGGACTATGCCTACACTACCCAGAATTCCATATGTTGGTATAAAATGGGAAACAGGAAGGCCGCACTTTCTCTTAAACCCCCACCCCCGGAACCATGCTGCAGTCATGAACCCAGAGAAAAGGGTAAGTAAATGAAGTTGGCAAACTTTAAATAAAGGAAGAATACTAGAAAAAAACCTCTTGGTGTCTCCTTTTTCTTGACCTAATGTGCACCTTAGACAAGAAAAATAACCCCAAGATTATATTTAAACAACAACAGAAAACAAACATTCATACAAGTAGTATAAACTCAACAAAATAAACCAAACAAAACACAGGGAATATACCCAAAATTTAAGATGACTTATGACATCGTCACAATGTATAAAAAAATACATACAGTATGTACATAAGGGGAATTGTGTCAAGTCTTACTTCAGACTGTTGTGTGATAACACATCTGATTAATGCCAGTACAGAATGCGTAGGATTTTGGTGATGTAATATTGGTAGGCGGGTTTGATCTCAGGTTTGATCGGGTTTAGGTGAGAGAAAACCATAAAGGTTTGGCTAAACATGTATTGCATGTTCTTAGACACTGTTGTGAAATTAAAGGTGACATTTAAATTTCTTTGGTACTAATTCTCAATCTGTACACAGTATATTTTGTGCAATTGAATTCCTGGCCTCAACAGTCACTAATTTTCATTCTGTGCAACACAATTCACCCCAGACAGGCAGATGAAGATGGTTTAGCATCTGCTCTGTCAGGCTTGTTGTCATAGCGCTTCTGTGTCTTTCTACACAGGCATTACAGGGGATTTCAGCTCAAGCCCAACACACGCACTGTAATGCCTAGTTATCAGCTTACCTCTCTGCCTCGGATATCAAAATGTCAGACAAGACTTTGGAAGCAGTCACCATTACAGTATCTCCTCTCTCTCTCTCTCTCTCTCTCACACACATACACACACACACACACACTTTCCATGGCCCAAGATAATAACAGAATAATAAAGTGATATCTATCCACCCCTAAAACGCACACACAAAATCACTCTCTACAGCTTTTCACAGTTTCTTAGCCAGATAGCATAAATCTTTCAAAGAATAATACATGACTTCCAGTCACAATGGTCACTTACGTGGACAACCAATGCGCTTCATTCTGGGAGAGTCAACCACTCCCCACCTCCTTCCCAACCAATCTAATTTTGATGGTAATTACCACCCTATTTATGTCTTCTCTGAGATTTCATTACATTAGCTGTGGAAAACATGGAGAAAATGTAGGTCTCTCAGGGTTCTGTTCCATTCCAAGGTCACAGTGTCGTCTAAAACCTTCAGCACCGAACAATGTGCTCTAGAGCTGACGTTGATATCTGGCAAGCCTTTGGCTCACACACATAAAGACATTTACTGCAACAATAGTCGTTCATGTTTTTGTGGGTAGTAATTAAAAAAATATTGCCCTTGTCCATGAGGCAAAATCTTAATATTAAACTAGCACCCACATGCCGGTATCCATCCGGCAATGTCAATAACATGCTAGCTGTATTGTAACAAGTGTGCTTAGTATGAAATTAAAGAATTAAATAACACAAAAATGAAAATTCTATCATCATTTAGCATCACATCATAAAGCATCATAAAGTATAATAAAAGTTGCTATCTACCAAGTCTTATGGAGTCATGTGATTTGTATAAGGAACAAACAAGAGTTTAAAGATTAGTTCACTCAAATATCTGGTTGGGCAAATATCCAGTTAAGTAAATGTAATACAATGGCAATGGTTCACTTGGTTTAATAAAGCACCCAAAAAGTGTAAAGAAAGTATATGTCACTCACTGATCATTTTCAGTTTTTTGGAAAAAAAATAGTAGTTCTTTGTTAAAAATTACCATTGTGTTTACTTTTCTTTTGGCTGGGAACCTATGCGTTTGCCTTTAATATTTATATGACTTTATATGACTTTAAGTTTATGTTGAAACGTGTTATAGTACTATAAACGTGTTTACAATGTGTAATTGTTGTATTAACATTATTGTTATTGTTAGCTGGGCAATTGGCTCCAGCCTTTTGACTTCAGCTCCCACCACATTACTTAGGTAGATACTTGACAATCCTAGGTATTGGAATATTTAATATAATATATAATCCTATGTAATATTTTCTTTAGAGTACATAAGACCATATATATATTTTTTTACTCAGAGAGGCTAATGTTTACATACTGTATGTGACATTCATAGCAGCGGATCTGATTCCTGCATCTCAGCTATTAATCTCACTAAGGCCCCATTTGCATTGAAACTACTTTCTGACATAATGTACTATTTAACAATGACTCCAGAGAGAGATATGAATGGTGTGCTATCATTGTACAAGCCAGCACAGAGCTATGACAGTCACAGCTGCATTTCCCCTATTCCTCCGATGAACTGGAATGCTTTATGTTAGTGACACCATGGTTGTAAAACCAGATGGTACCAATAGTCTGATGTGTGTAAAGTATTTAACCTAATGTGGGAATAAAAAAGTCTATTCGATAGAGAATTTAAAGCCTGCTTTGTCATTAATCCTAAGTAGGTTTGTTTACTTGTTTGTTTAAATATCTCTTAGCCTGTGGACTTAAAGCTTAGCTTGCTACATTGAAATGTACAAGATTTAAGAAAAACAATTTAAACAATTTTTGACAATTTAAAATCCTATAATTAATTATGACTCAGTAGTCACATGGCCCGGTGATTTGCTGAATAAACATACACTAAACCAGAGGCCCTGGAGTTGGCCCAAAGGTGTGGAGGGGGCCACAACAAATACAGAAGTATTGATGTAAAGAGCCCAGCGCAATACACAAGGAATCCGGAAATTCCCAGAATCCCTGGCAATAGCCTTGCAAAGCATTATGAATATCTTCATATGCATTCATATGCATGTTGTACTTAATTTCAACAGCATTCCCAAAAGAATCATTATGCAAGACATTATTGCAGTCAAGATATGCTTAATAATAATAATACTAGTTTGAACATGAAGTATGAGACCCTGCAATAGTTAAATGTATACATATTCAAATATTAGTTTTTATAAAAATGGGGTGTTCTGTCATCATTTACTCACCCTCATTGTTGAACTTGACTAAAAAGTTAAAGTTGACTGGGAGGTGATACTTACAGGATAGTGGTAGCTAAGGGTAGGTTAAAAGTTATCCATATGACGCCAGTGGATTATTTAAAACCTTTTTATGATACTATGATACAATCACTTTGTATGAGGCATTTAAATTTATGAATTTAACAAGTATCTCTCTGTGAATTTATAAGGAGTAAAGTTCTATAGTGCAGCACCAAATGTTACATGTTTACATTGGGCTACCCTAATTTGTAAAATTGAACCTACTTTCATTTAGATTCAGAAACAAAGAAATAATTTTGACTTTAAATTTTAACATTGTTTTGGCTAACTGAAAATATTGTTTTGATAGTGATGTCAGTTTAAATTATGTTTACATAAATGCATGTGTGACCACACAAAGATGCAACATTATCTGCCCGTGTACAGTTTTAATCCACATTGTTTATCAAATTTCAGATTCAGTGCAAGAAGAATAAAAGTATTAAATAAATTATTGACAACAATTTTTTACTTAAAAGATCAATAGACAAAGACTATTGGCAAACACAATGGTAATACTTCTTTTATTCTTTACCAAAGCAAATAAAGCCCAAAACATTTTATTTTTATATGAGTAATAAAGCCTGGACAGTAAACCTGAAGAGATGATCCCACTACAAACAAATTATGACAAACAACTCACCTTGCATAATAAAATATAAAAAAAATATTTTCCCATAATATGACACAAGACCACTTACCAATCTCAGTCTGTCTTTATGTTGCAGACAGAAATAATCAGTACAAGATAAAGCAGTAGTAATCTATCATCAGACTCCAGGGCTGTTGGATCTTCGGTAAGAGGGATGTAGGCTTAGTTAGTACAATGCCATCCATCATTTTGAATGCTAGGAAAGGGATTTTAACACATGCAGCCTGCAAACGAGACCTCTGCTTTGCGCAAGAGGGCCCTCTTACATTTTCAGCAGCAGTGGTTGTATGACCTTGTGACAGGCTGCAACATAAGCCTCATTTCCTAATTGTAAAGTAAGTCCAGACTGAAGGGATCAGGCGAGTGTTAATCAACAGATCATGATATTATGTAGAGGTGAATTAGAGCAGATACATAACTCTCTTCGGAAACAAACTCCAAGATGAATAGATTACATTTCCCTTTTTCACATACATCTTTTCCTCAAGGTTAATACGAATTTAATAAAAATGAAAACAAAAATGCAAGTAAATATTAAAGAGAAGGTAAATTTTTAAATTATCTTAAACAGATTACAAAATGACCTTTAGGTTCACATTCTCAGGGACACTGTAGATACAAGACTTTTTGTCTTTTATTAATTAATTATTAATATTATTAGAAGTAGTATTTTTACCAAAGGAATTTGTATACATGTTGGTTATTGAAGAATAGTACAAGAATAGTATTGAAGAATAGTTCAGAAAATAGCCTCACATACAGTGAGATTTTTCACTTTTGGATTTGTTTTATGTTTTATTTACTTTGCATGTACTAACCAAAATCAGACAACTTAACCATGAAGCGATCAACCACAGTTTTGTTGTTAGTGGTGTTTGCCAAAGGCGAAGCACACTGTCTCACGTGCTTCTTCCATTTAGAGCACGTGCATTGCATGGCAGCGTGCCTTTTCTTAGCACTACAACATAGAGACATGGGAATTGGGAGTCTATAGGTTTTACCTTGTTAACTGTATAGCTACACTCTAACAATCATTTGTCATACCCTATCAACTGTGTAATGAAATTAAAAAGCTATATTTTAGCATTTGAACATTGTAAAGACATATAGGTGGGCTTATGTGACAGCATAATGCTAAATCATGTTAGAATCATAATAATTATGCTACCATCCTGTTAAAACATGTTAACATCATTGTAATATTTTGGCCTGAGTTTTTCCACAGCAAGCATCACTCACATATTCGGTAAAACTTTATTTGAAGGGGTGTGCATAAGACTGACATGACACCTTCATAATTATGACATGACACTGTAAAGGACCACCCATCGGCCCAATGACGGAATCCAACGGTGTGGGTGAAGCTATCTCACATGTTCTGTCTTTTCTTGGCACTTTCATAGAATTGGCCCTGTTGCTCATTTTAATCTGACTCCAGATTAGATTTAGATTATATCTTAAATTTGTTATTGACCATAATTATGTTCTTGGTTAACTCATAATTTATTAAAATATTATTCAAGATGCTACATGTAAGTTTCTGTGTCATGATAGATAAAGTTTGAAAGAACTGAGGCATTACTCCTCCTTGTGTTGGGACATTCCCCATTTTTAACTCATGTTGAGGCTTCTCGAGTCAAGCATAAATTGAGGCTATCCTATTCTAATTCATGCTGAGGCTTCTCCAGTCGAACATAAGATGAGGTTTGCCTATCATAACTAATGCTGAGGCTTCTCCAGTCAAGCATAAATTGAGGCTACTCCATTCTAACTCATGCTGAGGCTTCTCCAGTCTAACTTAAGCTGTGACTTCTCCAGTCAAGCATAAGCTAAGGCATTCCCCCTTTGAACACAAGTTTTCAGTTTGAACTATATCTTAAACACATATGCAATCTAAAATATTTTAACTGACACATTTGAATGATCAAGTTAACAATTTATTTTGCCAGGCAGGTTACACTTAAATCAATCAATTATAATAATCACAAATTATGATTCAAACTACAATAAAAAAGGTCAACATAGGAAATAAAAACATAGTTCCCTTTCAGTCAGTCACGTTCGACGTTACGTCAACTGACTGATGTATGGGGTCTTGCTTGAGAGCCCTATCACCTTAGCGTAGAAAAAACGTGCCAATGAGCATCGGCCCGAGAGGAAAGAGCCAATGAGCATTTGGGCAAAGTGCTTCTTTTATTCATATTCTTGCTTCAGAGCTGAGTGTGTGTGTTACGCATTTGCTCCGCACCTTCGTTTGATTCGCCAGCATTCGCCAGCGTTCTGCGGTGTTTAGACGGCAATTCAGTGGGTTTTCTCGTTCCAGTTCGGCGGTTCTCCTGCGTGCCTCTGCGGATCGGCGCTCTGAAGAGCAAATTTCTCATAAAGAGCCATTTCCTCTAAAGAGCTTCACGGACGGTGTGCGTCTTTTTAAAGATGTCTTTCCATCCGTGTGTTTCTGGATGTGGGTGTTTCCTGACCTTGTCTGATGGCCATGAGTGTTGTGTCGCATGCCTGGGCAAACAGCATGCTGAGGCAGCGTTCACGGTAGTGTCATGCCCTCGCAATGCCCATCTCGTTGCTGCGGTCACGGCTCTCTCTTGTAGTGGGAGGTCGAGCCCCCTCTGTTGCTCCCCACTCTGCTGCCTCGCCTAAACTGCTTAAGACAGCAGAGCTGGTTAGCACTCTGGGAGACCTGAGAGTGACTGTGGAGACTTCTCCGTCGGGTGGATCCCTGCGGTCCTCCTGGTTCTCTACAGCATCGAGGTCCGAGCAGCCGGGTGGTAGTGCGGCCCCCCCCGGGGGGCCCGTTATCACTTTTGGTGCTCCGGATGAGGACAGGATGTCACTCGCTGCATCGGAGAGTGGGCTGCTCTTCTCTGAGCCGGAGGACGACGCTGGACTCCCCCTTTCGGGGCGGGCAGGTCCGGCTGACTCTGACTCGGAGCTGACGGCCATGCTTTCCCGGGCAGCCGTGGCCATTGGGCTGGAGTGCAATCCTCCACCCAGCCCAGAGCGCTCGCGGTTGGACGATTGGTTCCTGGGAGCCGCTCGGGAGGCCCACTCCCATCGCGCCCCAGTGCCTTTCTTCCCGGAGATGCACACAGAGGTTCAGAAGTAATGGAAGGCACCTTTTTCTGCCCGAAGCCACTTCCCCTCCGCTTTCACTACCCTCGATGGGGGGGGTTGCCAAGGGGTATGTGGAGATCCCTCAGGTGGAGCGTGCAGTTGCGGTGCACTTGTGCCCGCAAAATGCTGCTACCTGGCGGGACTGACCGCGTCTCCCGTCCCGGACAGGCAGGGCAGCCTCCGCCCTGCACGCCATGGCCATCCTGCAGGCGCTCAAGCAGGTCCACAAGGGTAGTTCCGAGCCAGGGTTGATGCAGGAACTGCGCACGCGACCAACCTCGCCCTCCGGGCGACTAAGGTCATGGTGTGGGCCCTTGGCCGGACGATGTCCACCTTGGTGGTCCAGGACTGGAGAGTGGACCCTCCGTGGCCGCCCCTCTTTCCCTCCTGGGATCTTCCCGTAGTCCTCTCTGGGCTGCGGGGAGCCCCCTTCGAGCCGCTGGAGTCAGTCGAGCCTAAGGGTCTGTCGCTCAAGACAGCGCTCCTGACCGTGCTCGCCCCTATAAGGAGGGTTGGGGCCCTGCAGGCATTGTCGGTCAGTGAGTCGTGCCTAGAGTTCGGGCCTGTCTACTCTCACGTGATCTTGAGACCCAGGCCCGGCTATGTGCCCAAGGTTCCCACCATGCCTTTCAGGTATCAGGTGGGGAACCTGCAAGTGCTGCCCTCGGAGGAGGCATCTACATGGACCACACTCGGAGCTTCAGATGCTCTGATCAGTTCTTTGTCTGCTTCGGAGGGAGGCAGAAGGGTAAGGCCCTCTCCAAACAGGAGTTGGCCCACTGGATAGTGGATGCTATCGCCTTGGCTGACCAAGCCCAGGGCAGGCCGTGCCCCCCCCCGAGTGAGGGCTCACTCGACTAGGAGTGTTGCCTTTACCTGGGCATTGGCGCACGACGCCTGCGGGCTTGGCCCAACACCTTTGCGAGGTTCTATAACCTCAGGGTAGAGCCGGTATCCTTCCGTGTGTTGGGGCCCGCTGGCTAGTGGGCGGGAGGACTGGCTTGGTGTCTTCGCTTGCATTTAGCCTCCTCCCTGGGATAGGGGGCCTTAGGTGGTTTTGTTCCTTCGCAGTGGTTTCTCAGTGGTGAACCCTACGTTGTGATTCCTCCGGTACCCGTCGGCGAGCAGGCTCGGCGGAGGAGCCTCACCCAGGCCCAGCACTTGTGTATGTATGCCTTTGGCCAGCCCCTGTGCTGGGCTAGGTGCTCCATGGGTAGTGATTCCCCCTTGGTGATCCCTCATGTGTATCTTCCACGGTACGGTTCCCCCAACGGTGAACCCGTGTCTTCCCTTGGCGCCAATACGGCTGCCGGTCTCTGTGGGCAGTGTCGGGCCGATGCTCGTTGGCATGTTTTTTTCTACGCGAAGGTGATAGGGCTCTCAAGCAAGACCCCATACGTCAGTCAGTTGACGTAACGTCTCTGTTCCCTCCTTCAGGGAACGGGGGTTACATATGTAACCAGGACGATATCAGAGTTCAAGTCATACCTGGCAATGACAACACACAACTATGGTGCGGGAAGTTCTGGCTACAGAAAGCTTCCTTGGTAATATTGACACACCGCAATGGTGCGGGAAGTTCTGGCTACAGAAAGCTTCCTTGGTAATATCGAGACACCGCAATGGTGCGGGAAGTTCTGGCTACAGAAAGCTTCCCCGAGTCTTTTGCCTAGCTTCTTTATATACACAGATAAGACAAAGAGTCATAAAATCTACAGCCAATTTGGTCAATTTGGTTTGTTCTCGTGACCTGAAGGGGCACCCAGCTGGGATAGATCACACTACAAAGTTTAGGTCTCCTGGAAAGGACACACCCATGACAACAGTGTAGATTATTTTCCAAGTTTAACGCCCTTAAAATGCTAAATCCTACAATAATAGAAATTAGATCTTTTTACCAATCACACCTTAACCTTTAAAATGATACCAAACATGGAAATGTGCTTTATTGCTTTATGGCACGTTTCTAAAAACAAACCCAGTGCTTCTCTCTAGACCAGCTGCCTTACAACACATGTCATGAATATGAATTTTTTATTTTTTGTGGGTTTATGCATGTTTATGACAACTTTAAGTGTCATTCGCTCAGTTATGTCATTTTTAATGCAAAGATGACATTGTTTGAGATGCCTTTGTCATGACAACTTGATATAAACCAATACATTATAAGCCAGTTTCTTTGTCATGACAACTTGACAGATTATACTTAACTTTATGTTTGTGAACAATCCATACAAAACTGGCATCTAATAGAACTTGTTCTTGTGAAGTTGTCATGACAAAGGCATCTTAAACAATGTCATCTTTGCATTAAAAATGACAACTGTGCGAATGACACTTAATGACAGTTTTTATAAACATACATAAACCCTCCATCATATTCATGACATGTGTCATGGCATATTTATGAAGGTGTCATGTCAGTCTTACACACACCCCTTCAAGTAAAGTGTTACCACATATTCTTTAGAAAATGTACATATCTACTTTTTACATGCTGTTTCAGGGTAAGCACAGATAAAAGAAAAATAGATAGATAAAATCTTAGTAAGATCAAATTAGAAGAAAAAATGCTTCTGGAAATACAAAAAACACAAAACATGGGTTATATATTCTCTGTGAATGATTACAGAAAAAACACAGATGTTAATAAAAATGTGTTGACTTTTGGATCAGATTTTCTTTGCCTGTTCACATGTAATACGCACTGATTTTACAGACAACAAAGAAACAAAGCTTAACATACAGTTCTGTTTGTGAATAGCTAGTTTACTTGCTGCTAATCACCTCAATCAAACCTCAAGAGTTTTTTTCAAAGATCTAAGGTTACACACATTTTCCATTAGGTGTTGGTATAGTGATTAGTTCTTCCTTAAAATTGCTGATAATGTCAACATAATACCTTTATATGCAATAATGTTATTTTCTGGAGGACTGATTAAACTTGTCCACTCTAACTCGCAGTGGTGCAATTGATTGAAGTGCTTTCTGTTTTTGTGTGCAATAGAGAAAATAACAAATTCAAACACATATGCTGTTTGTTATTGTATGCATAGATATACTTTCTGTGTGTACTGGAAGCAAATTAGCAAAGGCAAATCCATTTTATGTGTGAGCATACATGGCAATAAAGCTTTTTCTAATTCTTACTTTTGACCATCTACTATTGGGAAAGATATTGATGTTGGTATTTTCATTGTAATTACCTTTTGTTTTCTATTTTTGTTGGAGTTATGTACAATTTCTTTATCAAATTTAAACCTGGCTTAATGTTGGCAAAAAACTTCTTTCTCATAGTAATGATACATTCTTAGGTGCTATTATCACTATTTATATTTGTTTGTTTGACTAAATGTATGCAGTTTCGTTTATTATGTCACTTGAAGTCCCTGTTGTAGAACAGAGAACCAACTGACAGGACAGAGGTCAAGAAATTTCTGAGGTAATAACATAAAATGGAAACACTGATATCTGAAGCTAAACGTGGTTAAAGTGTAAAAATTACAAAGCCCACTTTAACTTTATTTTTCAGATTAAGTGCTACACATGGACCTATTACTGAAAATGGAGGCTGTGTTTCTATTGCATCAGAGCCTTTAAACCAAAGATGTCCCTCTTGGCCAATATGAATGATGGGGCCTTTATCAGTGAGGGCTTTTAAAATTAGCAAAAGCAGCAGAGAAATTAACTACATGCAAGAATCAGGCACATAGGACACATCAGGCTGTCAGATTTTTTTGTACATGGTGCAGGACCAATATACACACAGACATCTGTAGTTTTTAAACTTCAACAGGCTGCTAGGCATTCTGTTTTAAAATTCTTACACTGAACAGTATCTTGCAAGACAGGGAATAGCCTTTGGAGCTCAGACATCACATAAGGGACATTTTTACCATCTTTTGATGTTTGAGGCAGAGAGTGCTCTCATTCTTTCAAAGTGCCTTTTAAACAGGCAATTTCACACTAGTGCAGTGCAAAATTTAAACTTTAAATTCTGAGTAACAAAAATATGAAACAGTGTTGCGATTCCTTACATCTGTACATGTGCTTCAGTCAACAATATTAACTGATCATACAGTGGATGTATCTTGAAAAGTGCAGGGGTCAATCTGCTTGTGATATGTAGTTCATGATTTGATATCACATAAAGAATGTATTAGTCTGTATAAAACGCCATTAAACCATATAAATAATTTTCATAAATGCAATCACAAAATGACCTTCCGCTATCAGGGTTAGCAGGGAACTTAGGGGCACAGACACATTTAAAAAAACAGTGATTATCATTGTAAATTTATTGTGAACTTGATTACTGCATTTCTGGTTGTCTGGTTCATAACTTCTGAATACATAGCAAAAACAGACAAGAGTTGGATAAGAGTGCTCAAATCTCTATTCCCACCCAGGTAAACAGTTCAGCACAAAGCCAACAGTACAGTTGTGTACTGACACTGAAGTCTGAAAGACATGGCCACAAGGCACATTAGACAAAGCAGCAAAGGTTACTGACCTCCTAGAAATGTTTTAACAGGTTAGGACCACCTGTGGCCTTTTGCTGTCATCTACATTCATAACAGAGTAGGGAAGCGTGAACGTATAACACCAGCACAGGGTTTAAAATATATTACTTTGAAGCATATTTAAAGAACTTGAAGAGGCAGCAAAGACTATTATCATTGGAAGTCTAAAGGCATTGGCAATGGAACACGTGCCTATATCAAAATTTTTGTTTACCTTGGAAAATAATACTTTCAGTATTTTGAATCTGTCGAGAAAACAGTTTAATCAAGCGAATCTTGCTGTGGCTGAAAATTCGTTCTTCTCAATAGACATCTTGACAGCATCCAACCCATATCTAGAGTTTAGCAGAGGTGCACTTACAGTTGAGTTGCGCACATTTCATTTAAAATACTCATTCCTGTTCAGAGCCTGCTTCAATTTTAAAGGCATCTTTATACTAGACATTTTAGTGTGGATCAAGTCTATTTAACATCAGGGTTCAGTTTGGTTGCCCTTTAGGTCTGGGGTACAGGTAATTTAGGCTCCATTATGGTTCACAATTGATGTAAAAGCAATCTAAACTAACTTGTAGAAATGAACCACTATTGATGAGGTATATTTAAGCTGTTATAGTCTAATGCATATCTCATAGCTGCTTCTGTCTGCAGAAATTGCTCTCAGAAAGCAGTACACACAGTTCTCTTTTAGTGTATACAGTGGTAGCATATAATGTTGCAGACATACACAGTTTCTTGTGTGTAACTGTAACAGGTGGTGAAAGCAAAGGAACAAAAAATGCACTGTTAATGCCTTGTTTTCATTCTTCCTAAACAGATTAATGTATTTTGCAAGGGTAAAGTCACAGTGAAGTATCTGCATAAACGATGATTTGAGACAAATACCACATAATGTAATACCAAACTATGTAAGTGGTGCTCTGTGGCATGGCAGGACAAAATTACAGAATTAACAAGATGCCGCATTTTTATTAATATGAATGGGGGAAGTACAATGCTCAATATGTCCGCTCTAGCCTCTAAATTATAAATTATTTTAACTTTAGTAGAAAAAGCCAATTGTCAATCGATAAACACTAATGATCCAGGGAGGGGCTGTATACGTGTCATATGGTACTATTTTTTTCATCACTTGCACCTATCATCAAGGTGCATGCATTTTCTTATACCCTAGATTACAGCTTTCCTGTAGCTCATTGGTTAGAGCAGGGCGTTAACAACGCCAAGGTCATGGGTTCGATCCCAGGGATTGCACATATTCAATGTGTAGTATAATGCAATGTAAGTCGCTTTAGATAAAAGCGTCTGCCAAATGCCTAAATGTAAATTTCAACACAGTCAAGACAAAGTTAATCTGCAGTCAGTAAGTACCCTACTCTTCCAAGTGATTAATGTAATTTCTGCACCAATAGTATCAAACAGAAATGAAAAAACATGATTGTTTTCAAGGTTCCAGAATAACTGAAAAGACATATGCTGCATCCGAAATCGCATACTTCCCTACTATATAGTACGCGAAAAACAGTATGCGAGGCGAGTAGTATGTCCGAATTCATAGTATTCGAAATTCAGTAGGCGAGAAGTACCCGGATGACCTACTGCTTCCGCCCGAATTCTGTAGTATGCATACCATGGACACTTTCCTATCCCATGAGGCTTCGGGAGAGGAGGCGTCATATTCGAAAAATGGCGGAAAGTGGAGACGCGGATCATTTCAAGAGTAAGTACCTCAGGAAATTTTCGCGCTGTTGTGACGACGCATGACACGTGACAACATCAATATGGCAGATGTAGTACGTCCAAATTCCATTCATACTACCCACATTCATACTATATAGAACGTACTTTTGAACGGTCGGGTAGTATGTTCATATTTAAATGTAGTACCTACTTAAGCAGTATGCGATTTCGGACGCAGCAATAGAGAAACCTTAAAAGGACTCCAGAAAGTGACCCCAAAGAAGTGTTTTGTGGAAATCAACCCATGAAAGGCTAATTTTTGTTCTCTTTGCATTTTAAACTGGGATAACAAAAAGTTTACCATCTCTTGTAACTGACTAGTGATCAAGGAACTGATCAATTGTTTAAAACCACAAAATGTTAAGGTGCTAAACACCAAATTAAACTTATTATAGTATGCAGATGTTGTCATTGATCAGCCAGGCTCTAACACCACCCAATCACCACCTACGGATCTGCCAAGCCCCTATCTCAGCCAACCACAGCACACTCTTTCATCAGAGTACTGATCACTCACACCTGCCACCACTCACCAGCTCATTAGCACACCAGTATAAGCCCACACCTAGCATACATTCATTGTCTGGTGTTATTTCATGATAAGGATTGGTTACATTCCTTTTGTGGTGCAGCAGGACTTGAATGAAGAGTCTCTCTGTGTCTCTTCATTTGTTATGTTGTCTGTGTCCTCCTCCTGTGGGTAATATACTTTTCACTGCCTGTTATCACTGCTGAGTGTGTGCCACCATTTAGTTACTTTTTACTCAATCCATGATCTCTTTATTTGTAAGGATGTTTACATTCTGTTCCATTTCTCAATTTGCATCACATCTCTATTTAATTATCTATTTACCTGTTTTTCAAGATTGTTTATAAAGTTTTCATTAACTCCATTATCTGTGTCTGTTACTCCTACTTGTGGGAAAATGCTTGAGTTTATATCAAAGCACGATACAGCATATGATTGTATAAGAGTGGCGTAGTGGTTTCAACTTTGTTTGAAAGATTGCTTTAATAGCATCTATTAGAACCTCATTTGTGATGACAGATGATAGGAGTGAAGTGAATTTGACTAAATGACACTACAATACTGTAATTTGACATGCTTACAAAAAAACGTTGTATTCTATAACAATGTAGTATTAAAATACTCTTGAGCACAACAACCTTTTGATAAAAAATGAATCCATAATTAAGCAGGCATGTGTGTACTGACAACAACATCTGAAAACAATGGTTTAATACTAATGATAAATGCATGACACAATGCTAAACCAGCACGGATAGCACCTGGTTGAACTGGATCGTAAGTGGTTTTGCACTGAAATACCATATAAGAGTATCAGTGTTTAGTGAATTCAACCCTGGGTCTCAACCCTACAATGTTTATCTGTTATTTATAAATTCCTAAAGCTAAGAGGTTTGATATTTCAGTAACAGCCTTTCAAGGACAGGCCACATCTAATACTTGACTGCAACCTGATTTATATTCTCAACAAGGCTGATGCTATATAAAGAAAGCTACGCGACAGGACAATCTAAGTTTACCTGCCCCAGTTTCTACAGTAAAACTTTAGCTCAGTTAAGATGAGCAAAATGGATGAAAAGCTTTTTAAAAATAAACAGATAAGAACACAGATTTCCCAAAACATTTAAATAAGCTGGACATGACTTCCTCGCAAACATTTTCAGTTGCTTCTTACCAAGGATTTACAACAACACTTTTATTGCAGTTATGAAGCAGAAGAGTGTTCAGTTTAACCAACAGCCAATTATGATGGTATACAAAACATGACTAATAGCTATAATTATCTGCTTTGTTGGGGTTGGCATGCATATTCCTAATAACCGTTGTTTGGTTAATAACAAATCCACAGTTTTGTTCATTTGAATATTTCCAGATGCTAATGGCCATTATCTTCTTAGCCACAAACTTATAATGCATTTTATAAAGTAATCAGATCCCCTTAAATTTTTTCTATTTTGTTGTGGGGCAAAATGACACTGATTGTTTAAATTTATTTTCTCAATCTAAAGACAGTACCCCCACAATGACACTAGCTGCGTTTACATGGCCACTTTTTGTTTTAATCGGAAATCAATCAGATTGATGATTCCGAGCACAGTGTTTATATGAATGCTGAATAAAGTAATCGGTTTGATGTGCGTGTTTACATGACGTGCTTAGAATCGGATTTGATCTTTTGACATGCGCACAGTACACAAATACACGTTTCACGCCATACCATACTAGCAGCCACTCTATTGCCATTGCTTCTTTTTACGTTTTTTCAAAGCACAATTAAAATTTAAAACACTGAGCAACATTGTGGTTTCATTAACCATCCAGTTTTGCGTCGCCATTTGTGCCAATAGCCATGCGCCATACATTATTATGCAATTTGTACGTCATTGCACATGCAAAGAGCTTTCTAGTTTCATTTTCAATCTGAAGTGTTTACATGTCCTCTCAATCGGTTTAGAAAAGGTTGAAACCACCCCTTACAATTTGATTGAAATTTTCTTTGGATCTGGCCAATTCAGTACGATTGATGTGTTTACATGTGACTTTTTTTTATCTGATTGTGCTTCTAGTCGTATTACGATCAGATTATTAGGGTCCATGTAAACGCAGCTACTGAAAACAAATTTACAAATGCATCATTAGCTGTGAGGCCTTTTATAGAGAGGTGTGTGTGCTTCTAAATCATATCCAATCAATTTATTGTACCACAGGTGGACTCCAATCAAGGTGTATAAACAAGAAATAGGAAGCACCTGAGCTAAATTTTAAGTGTTGTTGCAAAAGGTCTGAATACTTATGCCAATGTGATATTTCCTTTTTCCAAGCATTTGAAAAAGTTTCTAAAATTCTGTTTTCACTTTGTCATTATGGGGTACTAATTGTAGATTAATGAAAAAAGTGTAGATTTAAGTATATGGAAAATGTAGATTATCAGTCTGCAACATGACAAAATTGATAAAAGTGAAGAAGGGTCCAAATACTTTCTGAATGCACTGTAAATCCCATAAATGCATTAAGACTTACTTAAGCATTTAAAGGTTAATTTCCTGAAGAATATCTTGTAACAAAATGGCTTCCTGTGAGTTTCATTGATAAGACCTGCAGGCAGTTTCTATCTACACTTTTTTTTACATTTAGGCATTTGGCAGACGCTTTTATCCAAAGCAACTTACATTGCATTGTACTATACATTGATCATTATACATTGAGTATGTGCAATCCCTGGGATCGAACCCATGACCTTGGCGTTGTTAACACCATGCTGTAACCACTGAGCTACAGGAAAGCTTTTTAAATCTTTTTAATCATTTTGATAAATCCAAGGTAGAGATGCTTAAGTTTCAAGAGGTCACAACCGCTTTAAGGCATCACGTTTTGGAACAGAAAGCTAATGGCAACTTTAAACAGCATGTTCACAGTGAAAACATCCCTTTGACCTGTCGATACCTCCCTCTCTAACAAAGCATGTTGTTAGAAAGAATTCTACTGCCTGTCACAGGACAAGAAGCCTTGTGTGAAGCACATCGCTCTTTAAAAAGACAGTCAGTAGGCAATCAGGGCTTAAAGCCTGAACCATTGTCTTGAGGCTAACTATAATTTGTTCATGCTGTCTTAATGTAGCATTCTGTCTTTTCCAAATTAGAAATAAACTGCTTTACCTTAGGACCACCAAAACATGGTTGAGCTGATTGATTGACCAAAAAGAACACTGAGGCAAAGCCTGTTTAAGTGACTGTTAAACTCTCATTCTATCCCAGTATTTGACATTTTCAACTAGCAACTAGATGCAAACTTTGAGCTTACTAAGTTTCTGTCAACATATTCTTTCTTGCACTTTCTGAAAGTCATTCATCTGCAATTGTGGCACACATATACACAACTGCAGACTCTTTGCCAAAACAGTTCCTCAAAGTGGCTGTGCAGTCCCACTTTGATGAGGTCACTAAAGGTGTGTCATAGCATTACAGGGTTGGGGCACAGACTGAGTTCCACTTCACTCCTCATACTCTTTGTGATAAAGGTGTTGGCATGGTCGTCATGCGCCAACAGACTGAAAACCGAGGGTGCTAAAGGGTAAAGCTTACACTTATGGCACTTTTCTTTAAAGCTGATTCAAAGATATTGCTTGGCATTTTAAGTTGTGTAGTGTTTTCAAGATTCCATCCCAAGAATATTTTTTAAATATTAAATCCATCACATTCTATAACAAGTATTATTTGCATAGAAAAACGGCGTGTTTATTTTATAAAGAATGACAACATAAATTATTAGTTTTGTTACTGTGTTTAGGAAGACATTTGCTAATTTTCTAAAAATGCAGCTTTTGTTTAATTGGAACACGTCCAAGAGGCTTATTTAAATCTAGACAATTAAATGCAGACTGATTTGCACTGAAAGTTTTATCAGTGTGTGAACACTCCGTGGTCCATCTGCTATAAAACATTTTAAAGCAACAGATCAAAACATTTGAAACAATCTGGTCTTCAAGAAGACAAGAAGTTTGCAGTAGAGAAAATCTAATTAAAAAGGAAAGAGTCAGACATCTTAAAACTGCTGTCCCAAGGGGGATGGAGCTTAGTAGTTGACCGAATGTGTTCACCACTTTTATCATCAAACATTTTATAGGAAGCGATGGCACATCTCATGCAGATTCACACTACCAAAAAGAAACACAAAGTAAAAAATAAACGTGCATATACGTTATCAAAATTATAAACAATAATGAAAGCAGACTTCTGCCCATTTTAATTGCTTTTTCTTCCTGGGCTTCAAACAAGCGATTGGTGGAAATCCTTTGATCTGCGTTTATTTTTCTATATTATGTGAGTCTGTGTCAGAGCTGCTGGACACTAAATCCAAGCGATGAAAGATGCATGTACTGTTTTATGTGAAATTATGAGCACTTGAGAATTATCATTGTTCCACTGGAATATGATTGTGTTGTTTTTGCTAAATACGTTATGCTCTGCCTTGTAGGGAATATTAAATCTTGTGCTAACTACAGCACGCATCACCTCACAAAATGTATGTGCACACAGAGACAGATACTATGAGAAATGTTTGTTTAATGGTGGCGTTATGAATTAAACTAGAGTATATATGCTGCTGTTATTTATATTTATATACTTCTGTAATTTACCTCCATTTTGTGAAATTCCAGAGAGAATAATATGTCTAGGCAGAAACACTAAAAGCCAAAACAAAATAGATGTTTTGTTCTGATGAAATGGGTGAAAACTGATTAATAGGGTGATTTAACTTCTAAAATTTTATTTGCATATATGTGGTATTCACTTCAACAAGCCAAATTTCAAAGCATTCAGGAGATAACAAATAAAATAACATAAAATAAAATAACATGCAAAAACACACCAAACTCAAAAGAAAGCAAAAATCCAACATACAAGAACAACACACATGCAATATACAACTACAAATTACTGTATGATTCTGTACATGCAAAAATACAAACACAATTAGTATAACAGTCTTTCTTTCCTGTGAAATAAACACACACACACACTGAAATGCTTTCCAATCTTTTATTGGTCGGACAAACAGTTAGCCCTGCCACACACCCAAACTCACACAGAAATTGGTTAGGCAAATGTTTCTATTTGCAATGGGCTGTTCAAAGATGCCTAAATAAAGTAACTTTTTAATATACTTTTGGGGGATTCGGAATACGAATGGCTTGATGTATTGGACTGACGCATTGATATATTTGGAAATCAAGGCCTAACAAAACACGTAATGATTAAAGCAAAAATACACATGATGGTCTTTTAAAAGCATGCCTCCTTATTAAACAAAAAAACTAATTAATTGCTATCATGTTTTGGAGGACGTGTGCACACTGTGAATTATAGATGAGGTTGTGGAAGCTATAGTCCTGAAGAGTAATGGGGAACCTAATCATTGGGGACAAATTAAAAGAGGAGATAACCCTTATCACTAAAGAGACTGACACATGTACAACATCCAATTCATTCTGTCCCACATTTGGTCTCTGCTAATAGTTCTGTTGTTTATAGCCTGGTTAGTTGGCTGTTTCTGCTGTCTAACATGCCAATGTTTTAGGCATTTTGCCATGAAACAGAAAATACAGTGTAGTATGATAACAACATAAGATAAGCAATATGGATTTTTGAGTTAAACAAAACCTTAATAAAAAACTTAAAGTGATGAAAATGTGCCCAAATACAGTTGTTTGCATGCTGTGCACTGTTAAAATATTTTGCCAGGTAACCTTAAAAGTATCTAATGTTTCTTTAGTCAATATATTATTTAATGTGACTAAATCAACCTGATTACATTAGCTTACACCAACAAAAGTACATTTTAAAGGTAACAATTTCACGCCACCCTTGTGTGAATGTTTGTTTGGTTTTCTTTCAAATACTGACATCGAAAGGGGTTTGTAAAGGACTATGTGGAAGATAAGTGCAGAGGACATCTCATTGCCAGGACTTCCACGTTTATGCCTCAGCATTTATCACTCGATAACCAGCTGTTTATACACAGCGAGATGTCTACTCTCAGTGCCTTTTTGAATGCCAGAGAAAACGGCCGTTTAACGAACAGATGTAAGGGAAATGGGATTAATGGGATCTAAATACATATGAATTCCCCAAACATTCTAAGCAAAAATGCAGTTTTAAAGCTTTGTGGGAGAAATGCAATGTGTTAGCCGTGTTCTGTAAGTTAATAATGGATGTGTTTTCAGAGAACAACACAATACTAGACAAGAAATGAGACCGTGAGAAAGATAATTTGTTACTTGGCATGAATCTAGTATGAAAAACAATGCAGCTGTTACACCTCAACAAACTGCACTTGAACACACTTCTGAATTCTCTATTTGTAACATGCGTAATAACAACTCAGTCCTCTGTTTTCCTTTTGCTGCCATAAACATTAAGTCACATTATATGAAACGCTGGTTTTGAACACTTTGTATTTATGATGGTCTCATTTTATGTGTTTAGGTAGGATAGAATTTTTAAGGAAAACCAGGACAGAATAAAAGAAACATTAAATTTAATAACCTGTTGTAGAATGTCTCTTAGTAAATGTTAAACCACTAAAGATTATTTGTGCCTGGTAGCATTTAGCCAAACCCCACAGTGCTCAAAGGGCACACTACAATGTGCCCCACGCCCCCACTGGCAAGACTTAGGCTTATTATTTTGTTGTGTGGCAAATCTAACCCACAGTGGATGTCCTGAAACGTATACTAGTATAGTGTGTGGCAGGTGATGACAAAAACTGTCACAGAACATTACAGACCTATCACATTCACACTTTGGCTCATTGGCTTGCTGCTGTGCACTCTTGAACCCATTAACAGTTGGTGTGCTATGAGAGGGTTAGAGCTAGAGGTGATTTACTTTTCAAGCATTAAACAGTATTGTTTAATCCCTCCACGTTCTTTTCTTGCTCTCTTTCCCTTTCACCCTCTTGACTTAACTTTTGATTAAATTGACCACAAATACCATGTCAACAAAGAGCCTGTAACCTTTGACATGCAATATTCTGAAATAAATATATGTACCACAAAGAAACCCCCAAACAGTGCTTCAGTTAAATCTTTTTTTGTCTTTTTTTAGCATTCCTTTACTGCAAAGAACCTTAGATAGATTCCTTCTACATCTACATATTCTTCATGGAACCATAAACTCTGAACTTAGAAACTTATCTAAGGCTGATATATGGAGCCCTTGATAAGCCCCTTAAAACTACAGTAGGGTGCCTAGAAGGGATCCGTGTGCAACAGAAAGGCCTCAGCCGTCTGGCACAATGCAGAAAATGTGACACCAAAGGATGCCTTCCAATAGTCTCCAACAACAGGTTTTTGACTAACAGAAACAGCGGCCACATAAACCTTGAGAGTAGATGATAACCCCAGACCTAGGTGCTACATAAGACAAACACTGAACAAACACTGAACATCAGACAAGGGCTACATAATTTAAACATAATATAAACATAAAGTGCACAAGTGCAAACATGTGCAGAGTACAAGACAGTACAAAGACTATTGGGATAGACTATGAGACCTTCAGTCCAGTTACTGACTATTGAGCAGCCTGATGGCATGGGAAAATAGTTATTGCACAGTCTGGCTGTGAGGGACCAAATGCAACGGTACCGTCTGCCAGATGGTAGGAGGGTAAAGTGTGTATGGGAGGGGTGTGTGGGGTCATCCACAATGCTGGTGGTTTTGCGGATGCAGCATGACGTGTAAATGTCCGTGATGGAGGGAAAAGAGACCCCGGTGATCTTCTCAGCTGTCCTCACTAGCCGCTGAAGGGTCTTGTGGTCCGAGACAGTGCAATTTCCAAACCAGGCAGTGACCCAGCTGCAGAGGATGCTCTTGATGGTCCCTTTGTAGATTGTGGTGATAATGGGGGGTGGGAGATGTGCTTTCCTTAGTCTTACTAGAAAGTACAGGCGCTGCTGGGCTTTCTTGGTTATGGAGATGGTGTTGTGCAACCAGGTGAGGTTCCAGTGCTCAGTGTGGTGGTGTTGGAGGTGCTGTTCCCGATTCGGACTGAATTAGGTCTCCCAGTCAGGAATTTCAGGATCCAGTTGCAGAGGGAGGTGTTCAGGCTCAGCAGGTTTAGCTTTCCAATCAGGTGCTGGGGAATGATTGTGTTGAATGCTGAACTGAAGTCTATAAACAGCATTCCAACATATGTGTCTTTATTGTCCAGGTGGGTGAGGGCCAGGTGGAGGGTGGTGGTGTCATCTGTTGAGCGGTTGGGGCAGTAAGCGAATTGCAGAGGGTCACTGATGTTGCGTATTCCTTATTCATAAATTGGTGAAGTCGCCGTCAGTTGCCGCTTCCCTGAACATGTGCCAGTCAGTGTGTTCAAAACAGTCCTGAAGAGCAGAGATGGCTCCTGCTAACAAGGTTTTCACCTGCTTCAGAACCGGTTTCTAGCATCTGACTAGCAGTCTGTATGCTGGGATTAGCATAACAGAGATATGGTCTAAGTAGCCAAGGTGGGGGCGGGGCTCCGGATGGTACGTGCCAGGGATGTTTGTGTAAACAAGGTCCAGCATGTTGTGTAAACAAGGTCCCTCTCATTGCAAAGTCCACATTCTGATGGAATTTAGGAAGCACTGACATGATTGAAATTTCCGACAACAATAAACAGAGCACAGAGCGCGTCTTTTATATTTACACTGGGGGGAATGTATACTCCGATTTTTAGAATAGTTGTAAATTCCCGTAGTAAATAAAAAGGTCTGCATCTAACAGTCACAAACTCCACCAGGGATGAGCAGTAACTAGAGACTAGCACTAAGTACTTGCACCATTCTGTGTTGATGTAAACACACAAGCCACCGCTGCGAGCCTTACCGCACAGAGCAAAGTTAGCCCATCTAGCTGAACTTAAATAGTTCTACTAATCAGGGTAAAAACAGGTGATGATCATTAACAACTAGGAAGTGAGTGAAAACCGCAAAAAACAGAAGTCATTTGGGGTATGTCTCTACCAGCTTTGCACATCTAGAGACTGACATTTTTGCCCATGCTTCTTTGCAAAATAGCTCAAGCTCAGCCAGCTTGGATGGGGAGCATCTGTGAACAGCAATTTTCAAGTCTTGCCACAGATGCTCAATGGGATTTAGGTCTGGACTTTGACTGGGCCATTCTAACACATAGAATAGTCTTTGATCCAAACCATTCCATTGTAGCTCTGGCTGTATGTTTAGGGTCATTGTCTTGCTGGAAGGTGAATCTCCTTCCCAGTTACAGGTCTTTTGCTGCCTCCAAAAGCAGGATTCTTCCAGGATTGCTCTGTATTTAGCTCCATCCATTTTCCAATCAACTCTGACCAGCTTTCCTGTCCATGATGCTGCCACCACCATGTTTCACAGTGGGGATGGTGTGTTCAGGGTGATGAGCTGTGTTACGTTTCCGTATAACAACGCTTTGCATTTAGGCCAAAAAGTTCAACTTTGGTCTCATTTGACCAGAGCACCTTCTTCCACATGTTTGCTGTGTCCCCTGCATGGCTTGTGACAAACTGCAAACGGGACTTCTTATGTCGTCCTTTCAACAATGGCTTTCTTCTTGCCACTCTTCCATAAAGGTCAAATTTGTGGAGTACAAGACTTATAGTTGTCCTGTGGACAGATTCTCCCACCTGAGATGTGAATTTCGGCAGCTCCTCCAGAGTGACCATGGGCCTCTTGGCTACTTCTCTGACCAGTGCTCTCCTTGCTCAGTCTGTCAGTTTAGGTGGACGGCCATGTCTTAGAAGGTTGTTCCATTTTTGGAAGATGAATTGAACATTTACATTTACATTTAGTCATTTAGCTGACGCATTTATCCAAAGCTACTTACAAATGGCACATAAGTGCGAAGGAGTGAGAGTAGGTAGGGAGGTGCAGATCCAGTAGTTGCCTTGAAGGCAAACATTAGAGCCCTGAATCTAATGTAAGCAGCTATTGGCAGCCAGTGCAACTGGATGAGCAGTGGCGTGACGTGTGCTCTTTTAGGCTCGTTGAAGACCACTCTAGCTGCTGCATTCTGAATCAACTGCAGGGGCTTGATGGAGCAAGTCGGAAGCCCTGCAAAGAGGGCATTGCAGTAGTCCAGTCTGGAGACAACCAGAGTCTGAACGAGAAGTTGTGCTGCATGATCCGATAAGAAGGGTCTGACCTTCCTGATATTGTAGAGGGCGAATCTGCAGGAACGAGTGGTTTTGGAGATGTGGTCTGCTAAGCTCAGTTGATCGTCGATCGTCACTCCGAGGCTTTTGACCGTCTTGGATGGAGGGATGGTTGATCCGTCAATCTGAAGTGAGAAGTTGTGAAGAAGGGATGGGTTGAGTGGAACCACGAGCAGTGCTCAGTGCTCCTTGAGATGTTTAAAGCTTGGGATATTTTTTTATACCCTAACCCTGCTTTAAACTCCTCCACAACTTTATCCCTTGGAGTTCCTTGGTCTTCATGATGCTGTTTGTTCACTAGTGTTCTCTAACAAACCACTGAGGCCTTCATAGAACAGGTGTATTTATACTGAGACTAAATTACACACAGGTGGATTTTATTTAGGGGTATCAGAGTACAGGGGGCTGAATACAAATGCACGCCACACTTTTCAAATTTTTATTTGCTTAAAATTTTGAAAACCGTATAACATTTTCGTTCCACTTCACAATTATGTGCTACTTTGTGTTGGTCTAGGTAACACTTTATTAATAGCACAAAACATTTGAAAGTCACTCTATTTGCCTCTTGAGTACTGTGGGATTGGTATTGCAAGTCCAATGAATGAGCACATTATTGTCTACATGCTACATGCCTTGGCCAAGCTTTTGTTTCGGGGTTTCCATACTGTACTTGCCTAATGCATGCTTCTAGCCGTCAGGTGTGAAAACTGTAACACAAGTGCAGATTCTGCTGCTCTTCCACACTGAGAAATGAAGCTTACAACTGTCACCATCTACCTGACACAAGTTCAGTTTCGCACCAGTCAAAGATGTCAGCAAAAACATTGGTTTAAAAACAGCAAAAGCAGTTAGCGACACAGTACACCTGCAATAAAAAGCAAGACAGCTTCAGGGAAAAAATTAGGCTTGTATGAAGCTAGATCTTATCACAGAGCACACCAACTCATCTTTTTATATAAACAGCACTTATTACATTTGACAATACAACAGTAGTAAATATACGGCACTTTATGTCAAAATGATTAATGGGTTTGACCTTTGACCTTCCCCCCTATTCGGTGGGTCAAATGACTGTGGGTTGACCTTGACCGTTTGGGTTGTCCTTGACCTTTGTCTTCTATGTGACCTTTGCCCTAGATTAAACCCTAAAGTGTTTTTTTTAATGGGATAAATATGTTTGATATACGGATAAATAAAGTGGATAAAGTTTGTAACAGTTGTCTCTTTTTTGACAGCGGCATATGGTGAAACTTTAGCCTCCGCTGTGTGAGCGTGTCTAAATCGTGTTTACATCCTCGTGGGCCTCTTAACAGCAGTCATATTTTTTAAATGGAATAAATATGTTTGATATGAAAAAAATGATAATGTATGGGGATATGTTCAAGAGGAGATGTCCAAAGAGGAGATGGAACGGTTGGGGTTGGCACCGAAAAAGTGGGCGGCAATATCAGTCTGACAAAGTTTCTTCACTAAAACAGGATCATTGTTAGGGATGAAACTCAGTTGGGTTGTGACAGAGTAGTGAGATATATATTTAATAAATATTCCCGCGTCGTGCCGTTCTACATTACAGACCGAAAAGACGTGTTTGTACCGGGAGAGGATCCCAGCCTGGATTTCGGTGATAAAGACTGGAATTTGTTTTACAGTCACGTCTGGAACGACCTAAAAGAATGTCACAAAGGCCTCTATACATTGCAGAGTGGGACGCTCTATCACCGTACGGTCGGTACCACGTGGTCAGCAACCATTCTAAAAAGAGGCTGGATGACTGCGTTTACATTTTCTACTGCAAAGACAATAGGTTCCTACACAAACGCTCGGCGATCATTTAGAGTGCCGAACATCACGAGATTAGGTTTTTGTTCAAGCGGCGTGACGTATCCGCTTTGAGAGTCATATTTTTGGCTGTAAACAAAATGTTTACGTGGTGCGATATGCTCGATGGCTACCGCAGAGTTAAAGTGCAACTGTTTTACCCTGAATAAAGCGTGATAAAAAGGCGTGACAAAAGAGTCATAGTCTGGCTGCTGCAATACCTCATCGGGGAAAAGCCGAGGAGGACTGTCTGGGCTGTGAAATAGATCACCCTAGTCAGATGCAACATTCGTGTCTATTTGATTCAACACACATTTTGATGAGATTAGAAGCAATCTGTGTAAACCCATACTCCAAACCATCATAGTCGAAGTACGCTGTGATCAAAGCCTCGTCCGATTCAAAAACTGATTGTACCGCAAAGAGCAGACATGTAACAAATTTTATGGAAAGATGTCATTTATACAAGAACTGCCTGGGTGGGAAGATGTGAGTAACAATTTTATTAGCAGGGGTGAATCAATCTGTCCGAGAGTCAGAAAACTTTTGGATGTTGTGTCTGAAGACTGGAATGAGACCGATGTTACGGAGGTCTTGATCATGTGTACGTATGTAACAGAAATATGCATCTGGCTACAATCTATAAATTAGAAACATCGCAATGTCGAAATTGTCGAAAAGTTGGTAGCCCACATACTTGGGCGAGACGTTAAATTTTTTGGCTGGACAACGTGTAAAATTGTACCGGCTTTGTTGTGTGATATTTTCTGCTAATATGCAAACATATTATTCTACTACTATGTGACGTGCGAAATTGTACCAGTTGTATTGTGTGTGGGGGCAGAGGTTTGGGGGGAAATTGCTGACCGTCGACGTAAATGGCTAGGAACTCCAAGTCAAAATGTTTAAAAAAACGAAAGTTTTTTTTTGTAGAGGGTTTTTGGCAGAGTTCCTAGAAAATTTTTTTCCTGATTTGAAACACGAGCCCCTGCCGGTATAGAGACAAAGGATACTTTGCCGTGGTTGTGAGCAGAGCATGCACGTGACCTAGTCTCACAGACGGCGATACACCCACTTTCTTGACAAATAAGGCGGCGGACATGATTTTTACTTTATAGTCCACGCTGTCGGATCTCATCAGACAGAGTTCATCTTTGGCTCTGATAAATCGTATTTTAACTTCGACGCCATTTAACAGTAATTTTTCTTGAAATAAAATATCACTGTGGATAGGCACCAACAACTTCACAACCTTGCCGTTGTTTGTGTAGGTCGACCTCTTCATCAAGCCCCTGTTTCGGTCTGCAGGGTTGCTGATGTCCATGTGGCCGGCTCCGTGATACTGAGCGCCCTGAAAAGCTGGGCAGCCACGCTCTGGCTTGATTATGTTAATACTCCACATAATCGGCGGTTCTCATTGTGCTCGGGTTATAGTATCTCATTTTTAAAGAACAGATTGTTTCGACGGTTTAAAGTGTGGCTTTACAATGACTTTTCCGTAAGAAAATGGTACTTCACAGTTTTGGTCGTCTTTTAATTCCACGGCAATGTCCATTGTCAATGTCAACGGCAATGTCCTCTTTTTTTCCATCGTTACAACGTTGTACTTCGGCCCTCTGGTGGCACCTCTGCGCGGTGGAGAAAAGGCTGGAGCCTCCATCGTAACAATATGAAATCAGACTGGACAATAAGGGCAGGCTAGGTGAGAAGATTAGCTAAGTGGTGGCAGACGTGACTGATCAGTTTTGTGGTGAAGAGTGTGTTGTAGTTGTTTTTGCAGATTTGTGTGCTATGATTAGGTTGTGTTGGAGCCTGGAAGATCCGTGACATTATCATATTGTTTTAATTGTGCTACATAAATAAATAGCCATTGACATTGACGCAGGGATCACTCAAACCTCAGAAGGTGGTTTGAGGGACATACGATATGTGACATGTCCAAGTGTTAATGAATGTCATTTTGCAGAACACAGAACAACATTGGTCAACATTAGTCCTCCTTCATGTCAGCATAGGGAAGTTTGGAGTCTGAAATCCACATGTTCGCAAATAACTATGGATGAGACACAGAGCAAGCATGAAGTCAAACTTGAATTGCCAAATAGTGAATGAGAGTGTCCCTCAGAAAACACAGATACCTCTCAAACTTTCAAAAGCAAACTTTTTCTGCCTAAAATCAGTGATGTTATATTTTTTTGTATTTGCATATGGAACAGATTGATTTATATTCACTTTACAAGTGTAAATGGAATTGATAATCTTTAACTACACTGCAATTTAATTAATCACACATGTGTTGGAGTGTTTTTTTGTGATAATATGAATCTATTTTATGGATGTAAAGATGCTTTTCTTAAACCAATGCACTGCCTAGATGCCTAGAAGCTGCAAAACAGATTTATGCAGAATTTATGAACAGTGAGCATGTTAAAAGGATTCTCAGTAATGCTGGGCGCACTTTACTAGCAACACTGTACTAGCGCACTGTACTAGCAACATCAAGGAAACACCATTGAATTCCTAGGAAACACACATACTGATAAAGCTGTTTAAAAAATAAATCACTGTGCATTAAAGCATCTGTCAAATGTCCAAATATAGATTAAAAGTTGTTTTTGTGAAATTGCAAAATAAAACCTGTTTTTAAAACACTTTTGCCCACACCCCACCCGCCTCTTCACGCCTCTCTCACTAAAACTAATAAATGTTCTCACCTGCTAGAGAGTATGGCAAAGGAACTGGGTCTGATGACATTGTCGAATTAAATGGCAGCTGCTTGAGCAGTTTATGAGGTGGGATGAATCCTCTTGTAAGGAGAGTAGAAAAAACCTATTCAGAGTGTCTGACAAATTGATTTGGTGCCCAACAGTAACAGATGATTTGTGTAGTAATGACTGTGCTTAACTGTTGAAGAAGACAAAAATGCCTCTGCTGTCATTTTCAAAAGTTAGCATAGCTCAGTGTAAGTACCACTCAGTCATGCAGGCTTTTTGTTTGTCAAGTATGCATGATCTTCCTTCAGCTGCAATTTGAACATCTATACATCTTGTCTACATAAGTCCATTGAGAGGGTTTGAGGGATGGGTGAAATAGTGAAGCTCATTTTTGATGATTTGCCAACTACGAAAGGAAGGGGCTGCCTGTGGCACATCTCTCTACAGGGAGTCAAAGCTATGCAGATGATTCCCACTGGATTTTCACACACAGATCTAGGAGGAAACAGGAAGAAAGTGGGGACGAGAGGGTGAAGATATAAAAAACAGCCACTGGCACAGACGTGGGAATGAACTGGTTAACTGATTAGTAGGTCACACTTTTCATTGCAGTGGTTCTGCTACAGTGTAATTATATGAGTAAGTAATAGCTATACAACAACATACACTTTCAATGTAATTATTAGGAAAGAGCTTGTAATTGTTGATTATTAGGCTATTGCCTAATTATCAATTATGCCAGTGTGTAGTGTGTGGCATTGACACAATAGTGACTTGCCAGTTAGTGATAGATGAAAGAACAAATATAGTATGACAGTATTTTAAAAAAATGACAGAAATGGTGAAACGTATGATAGAATGTACATATTAAACTGTAAATATAGGATAGTTTGAGCTGTTTCTGTAATTGGTGTGTTTTGTTTAGTTGTCAAGAATCTTTTCATGGCCTAGTCATTGTTTTGGTTAGTTTGAATGTGTGGTGTGTGTGTTTTATTATAAGTATGATATTAAGAATCAATAGTTGCTAGTATGTGTTTGAGTATAAGTGTGTTTGTATGTGTATGCGACTATGTGCATGAAAGCATACAGATCTTGGGAAAACAGCAAATAATTTTATGTAAAACATTCACATCACATATTGTCTTCCTTTAACTGGTAGCTTACAGTAGTAGAACTTTAATAACATCAACTTGCATGTGTCAAATCTCTCACAATAACACTCAAAATTACCTAAAACAACACTGCTTCACACCTGTTAGGTTTTGGTTCCTAGACAGCAAGATTTGATGTTGTGCCTTGACTGCACATTTATTTGTAGTTACATTTTGAGTTTTGAACATCCATTCCAACCCCAATCTCAGTCTTCCTTCTGCAAACAGGTCATGCTTGATCCTTTATTTAGAAACTTTTAACTCTGTCCTGTGACATCATTTTTGTGCCATGTCTCAAAATGTCAGGGTCCTGGCTTCCTGTTGAGTGTCTGGAGATCATTTTTGCCAGAATCCTGACACCCCCAGTGTTTTGTCAGAGTGTAAGGTTTAGATTCCGACTTCCGGAATCTAGACTAACACTCTGGGTGTTCGTTCTCAGTAGATGCACATGGCTTCTTTGTTTACATCTGCCATGTGCTTTCCGGTCTTGTGTCTTGACCCCGCCCCCTTGTTTTCTCGTTTTTTTTTTAATTTAGCGCACCTATTTGTCATCGCGTTCTGTTCTATTTAATGCCCTTGTGTTTGTTGTCCCATGCCCGTTCGTTGTCGTTGTCAATGTCATTGTCTTGCCGATGTAAACCCTGTCTTGGTTCGTCTTGCCGAGTCTTGTCCGATAACTGTAAAAGTTGAGTCTGTGTTTTGTTAATATCATTGTTTTTGCTCTGTCAAGTCTTTGTTTTTAAATTTATCAGTAGTGTTTGAGTTTTCGTGTTTACGTTTTAAGTTTTGTTTTTGTTTGTCTTTTCTTGTTTTTGTTTAAGTTTATTTGCTGTTTGCCCCCTCTTGGGTTTTTTTCTTTGTTTATTTAAATAAGTGTATTTGTGTTAATCGCTGTCTGTGATGTAACTGGGTTCTTCCCTGCCTGCCCTTGACACAAAATAAGCATTTAATGGGAATAAAGTCCTTAAAATTTCATAAAAAGTTATATCAATGTGAGAATAAAATCAAGTTTTGAGAATGTCAAATTTACAAGAAACATTATGAGAATGAAGTTAAAACATAATAAGATTATTGTAGTTACTGTAGACTGCCGAGATATTTGCTTCCTTATAGAAACCAATTGTGGAGGATACAGTTTTTAACAGTAAATTATTTCTTGGTCTTCATTTTGCTACTTTAAATCTCATGTTACAACTTTATTTTCAAAATATTATATTTTTTCCATTATGGCACTAAAAGGCTGTCATACTATTCAGATGTTACTGCTGTACAGATATGCTGACATTCCCAGCTTGTTGTAAGAGTGGAGTGTTTGTACAAACAGAACCGTGGCAGCCTGATAATGACTTCAGGGAGTTTGGACCTACACTTTGATAGTGAATTTGGACAATCAGAACTTGATGTGCCAAGGATGTTTCAAGCACTTCTCAGCCAAGGTTGTCACGGTAACCAAATCTTATTATGTTGCTGGGGTAAACTTTCATTGGTGGAAGTAAAATGTCTTTCCCATCTTGTATGGTCCTGCAGTTCATTCGGAATCAATTTCTTATCCTGCTTAAGATGGTCTTGTGTGTCCACGCTTAAGGAATTTAAAGCCTATTTTTAAAACAGGTGAAGAGAACACCAGAGAACATTTATACTTGCACTTCTGCCATAAGAAGTTAATGAGAAAAGGACCCCTTGTGTCCTGAGATGCTTTAAGCCCTGTCCGAGGTGCTGACTGTTAACAATGGAAGCTGTCCAAGGTGCTGCAGTTCCTGAGCACATCCAAAAATACTGAACCTTTTATCTATAGTAGAAAGTAAATTCATATTTTATTAACATTTAATAACATTTATTATTTATTTATTAACATATTTATAAACATATAATAAATAAAACATATTTATTAACTTCTGTGGAGGTCAGAAAAGTGTATGCCACTTACGTTTTTATATTTTATAGTTTTTCCTGCATTCTTTACGCAGTATGTTGGAGATCTAGCTAATTATGCATGTAATGAAACATCCCTAACCATATGATATGTGCAAAGTTAGAATAGTATTTTAAACTTTAAACAGGGAAGCAAAAATGTCTCATATCATTTGTTGCAGACATCATAGACTGTTCAGTCTACATTAAATACAGGTTCAGTTTCAATAAGAATAAACAATATTTGTTCCAACCAACAACAATGTGGTTTGTGAAGGTAAATTATTGCCTGCAGAATGCAGAAAACAAAAAAATGATATTAACAAACAATGATTGTCAATTTTCTTATTCAGTTTGTGTCATATTAATGATTTTTCATATTGATGGGCCTATGCAGTGGGCTAGTCTTTTATCAACAGTTTCGCTATTTGCTGGGTTGCCAATCGATGCCTAAAGCAAAATGTGAAAAATATGAATCCTGAAGAAAAACAGTTGGTTAAACACTACGGGTTTAAAACAGTCACAGGATTCTGGTATGCTTTCACATCCTTGAAAATAGCAGACACTGACACACAGACTAAAAAAGCTCTCAGGCAAAACACTCAAAATCTTCTGTTGTTAATTAAAGACCCCCCACAACTGACCTTCACATTTACTACAGTGCCCCATCCAATCACAGCACAGGAATGATCAGACACTAAAACACATGTGAAGTCTTTCACACATACAAGTATAGCCACACATGATTTCAGATGCAGACCTCTGTCCCATCCATTTCACACAATAACAGATCTTCTCTCTCTTCAGGATCGATCTGCATTGATGCGGGGTCCGATAAAGAGGAGGGACCGAAAGCATCAGGCTGTCACTTTGGCTATAAAATGCATTCATTTTATCACTCAAGTTAAAGGATAAGGAACTGAATGAAATGAAAATGTAGATGTTGCTTGAGTTACAGTTTTGTGAGAATAAATACTATTCATAGGCTTAAAATAAGTGCTGCTGCCCATAAAGCTCCCAAATCAAAGTCTATAAACCAACTCCTAAACATCCATAAGAATTAAATGAATCAATCCTTTAGGTTTATTTTTAAAAGAGCAACATCAAACAGTTTCCTGTTGTCATACTGGCACTTCAAACCACATGTGTTTAATCGCAGAAGAAATATAAAACTTCAGCTTGTATTTATAAAAATAACTGGACTAAAGAGGGGTCAGGTTTGCCAAAAAGGGAGCTTGTGTTCACTAAGGTGAGAGTGATATTTATACTTCTTCTTAAATCATGTTTAGTTTGGTCTGTTTACTTTTCACTGTTAGTTAGATGTAAGGGAGCTTGTAAGCAATGAGGTGAGAGTGATATTTATTGTAATTCAGGACTCAAGGACCAGGAGACTTTGAAGAGATAAGTGCTGCTTCTTTTTACTTTAAGTGCCAAAATACCAGCATCCAACAGCAAGAATAATACATCTGTAAAGGGCAGGGACTAGACAAAGACAAACAGGATAACTTTAAATACATAGGGACAAAGGGAAACCAAAATACCTGGAAACCAAATGAGGATCCTTCATAATACAGTATGACACATAAAAAAGAAGACACAGACTATGCTATGATTTAAACACTAGCATACTACTTACTGACAAAGTACAATACTGCTGTATATACAATAAATTGTCTGCTCTTTATATAAAAGTATATACAGTAATGCATGATATATAAAGCATTGGGGTTTACTGACAAATGTCAGTATCATAATCATTAACAAATGGACTTCAAAATAGAACAAACCCATTAAACAATTATGTTTATAACCCTACATTTTAGTGTCAGGCTAGGAGGACAAAATGTCAGTGTTCTTATATGTGCCATTTAGTGTTCAATTACACACATGTCCTTGTGAAGGAACCAATTTGGCACATAAAACCTAAACAATCAATTATTGGCTTTCTGAGAAGCAGAAACATATTTTGCATGTTTGACTGTGCAGCCAAAGCACATTATTCTAAACTTGATGTGCATTCATCAACTAAACTATACAAAAACAGATAACACCTAGTTGGTTATGTCCTCAAATGACAAAACAAACAACAAACTCAAATGTTTATTAAGTAATTGAATGAAATTCTCCTCTGTTGCGCCTTGATAACAACATTTCTAAGAGTGTGGAAAATGTGTGTGAATTGTATTTTAAACAGAATAAAGACAGAGAACTGCCTGAGGATCTCTGGCGACAGCTTTTAAAATAATTGAATTATCAGGTTATTAAAGTAATACTGTTACGAAGGAGGCCACCGCTCTGCTTCCTCCACACCACCAGAGGGAACTGTTTCCAGAGTAATAGTTATTATTCGAACTACATTTCCCATGGGGAAATGTCAGTATCAGGTACTACATTTTCCACTGGGAAATGTCAGTATCAGGTACTACATTTCCCATGGGGAAATGTCAGTATCAGGTACTACATTTCCCATGATTACTTTCTTATAACTTCTGTTTGCCACACCTGACTCCAATAAACCCAGCTATTTAAACCCCATACTCTAATAGACTCATTGCGATGTCTTGTTTTGCCCCGGTTAACATTTCAGAGTGGTTTTCCACTGTTGTTTACCTGGTTTATATTTGGATTGTCTATTGTGTCTTTGATTGTTTGCTGCCTGCCTTTTGACATTGCTTTGGATTACGTTTTGATTGTTTGCTTCCTGCCCTGACCATTGCCTTTTATCGTTACTGAGTTTGTCTAGTCCACATTGCTCTGTTTGCCGGTATTTGAACCATTGCCTGTTTGTTTTTGGACATTGTGTTATTGTACCTTTTAGAAATGCTTTGAAATTACCCTGTGACCCGAAACTATTTAATTGCTATACAGTGCAACACCATTGTAAATAAATGTGCGAGAAACAAAGTTTTCAAGGCAGCTGCTATAAATTAGCATAATTAAATTAAACAGATGTATGTTGCATGTTAAAGGCATCAGGAACAATATAATATGGTCTTTACAGCAGTCATTGTTTACTGCTTGAGGTATGTCAAGAAGATCATGAAAGAATTTCTAATGTAGACAATGTGCTTCAATCACTTGTCACAGCAAGAATCTATAGGATGTCATCCATTAAAACCAGAAGAAACCATTAACAACAAATCCCTTCAGCAATCCTAAATACTCATAAGGCCTTAACACACAATGTGCAAAATGTTTCATCATTATTGTCATTAATCTCCTTATAAAATGCTTCACAATATGACACAGCCCTATGAGAGAGTCTAGAACAAATGATTGAGAATATTAAAGCACTTTATAGATCATCTTTCATCAAAATGTACTTTATAAACCATGACCATTTCCTCTCAGCAAGGCCTGTAATCCCAGGTCACAGCCTCTCAGTTTCCAGGTTGGATGAAACCTGCATTGCAGAATAGCTGCAGAAAGCAAATGAGAAAATTAAACTTGAATAGACTAGCAGGAGGTATGTACCAAAGTAATAATGGGATCACTTTGATGTAATGTGAGGTAAGTTCTTGCAAAACGGGATTGGAAAAAGTTTGAATTCACAGACTGGAGAGCTGAAGGATGTAACCAAGCGGGGCAGGGTCAAGTATCTAAGACGGCAGCAGAACATGTAGCCAATATGGTTTCTACAAGTTTAGAAGTCTACACTTTACTACGAGCAATCTGCACGCCTCTGTAATCTAGTAAACTGAGTTTGGTGTCTGCAAGTTTTGCGCTGCATTTTGATCACACAATGGTGACAGGGAGCACCTGAATGAGCTGCAAAGATAAGAGCTTGTCAGACCTGGTGAAGCTGGACCTGCCCCAGCATACCAATGTTTCAGGACAAATAACTTATCAAGGTAATTCTATTCCAAGGTCTCAGAGCGACAAGCTCTCAGCAACTGTGATTAGCTCTGATAATGCTGGCCGATTAAAAAAACAATGCTAAATATCCATGAGAAGACTAGCCCTATATTGACTGTGGATATCCCTGTGGAATATTAAATAGACATAGCGTTTTAATGACTAATGTGGCTTTCGTATCACTAGTGGAAAACTTTAAAAAAAGTCATTTTTAAATGGTTAAGATGAACAGATCAAGATTTAGCTGGTTATCATGGTCTAGCTGATACCAGATGCTTATAATATATTTAAAAGTGAAGGGTTTGGGATTGAGTAGGTTTATGTGAAGCCATCAGCAAATCAGTGATGAACTCAAAATGTTCAGTTGTTCTATGAGTAAAAACAGTGGATTTTAAATTACTTTCACATGGACCAGCTGCAGACGGGCAAGTGCAATTGAGCAAAGTAGGTGCTGAATCTACTTGATTACATTATCTACTTTAAAATAGTAAGTATAGTAGTAAAATAAAGTAAAATAGTAAAATATTCTAAGTTGTAAGAAGTACAATCACTAGAGAAACGTTTTTTTTACCTTTGAAATATTTTATTTGGTTGAATATAACTTTCAAATTACATGTTATCAAAAACTTATCAACTACGAAGTACTAAATAAATGTACCAGTTCAAAACATTTTTATACAACACAAACATTGTAATTTCTAGGGTGGTACAGAAAATGTATTAAACTGCAAGAAAATTATCTAACTGCCTTTTTGTCTACTGTAAAAATGTAAATTCCTAAGATCATGGAGTTCACATTATATTTCTTCAGGTGGCATGAAATCCATATTTCCTAATCTGTTTGTAATCATTAGCAAAGTCTGTGTGTACAAAAGGACATACATTTTTTTTAATCTGTTGTGTTTTGCATATCAACATAATTTGTTAGTCCAGAAATAACATTCATATTAAACAACCATAAGCCACACCTAAATTTCAATCATACAAAAAGATTTGTATGCATTATGTGCGAATAGCCACGAACTAGCAATCACCCTGGTATCATATAGAACTGGTATCATACTTGAAGAGTAAAGTAAATCAATAGAGCCATACTGTACAGTTGTGCAAAATGTGTCTCGTTAACATTTAAAATGAGTACATTTCTTTATTGGCCAATAATTTACAATTTACACAAAGTCAGCATATCTCAGGAATAACAGAGCTGGACCGTGCTGTGTGTAAACTTACCTTGTTATTGAACCTGTGATTTCTTCGTCACGCTAACATGCAGCCCCAGTCAGCCTGCATTAAATGCCTAGTAATGGATAGAATGACTGACATTAAAAGCTTTTTGGGCCTTGATGCCTCAATAGCTTTCCATTAGAACTCCACATTTAGCTCTGTTTGAACGTAATGGTGCCTTTAAGTGCTTTATAGCGTTTTGCTATGGAGTCATCTTTTCAGTTCCATGTTTAAGGTACTGTAGTGGGTTTTTGCAGTACAGTTTTTTTACACTTAACAGTCTTCTGCAGTTAAAGGGACAGGTCACCTGAAAATCACCTTAATTTACTCTCTGGCTATTCAAGATATAGGTGATCTTTTCTCTTCAGTAGAACACCAACTAAGATTTTCTAGCTGAAAACATGGTCCTTGGTGATTCATAAAATGCAAGTCCCATGAGTGCCTATCCCTTTAAAAGTGTCCACTAACTCTTAATTAAAATAAAAATACAAAGAAAACAATTTAACTTAATTTGTATTTTCATCTGTAAATAATTGTAAATTATTTGCTCCTCTCAAATACAACACAAGTAAAAAAAATCCCCAGAGGCCCCTGCTCTTTATTCGCTTGATGTACTGTATGCAAATGAACAGATTTTCAAGTTCCCTCATTACAGATAGTGCTAATGAGAGTAGGGTAAAAAAGCATGTACTTGTCAGAACTGGCCAGAGCAATGTTGATAAATAGTCCCAATTAGGAATCACCTTCTTGAGGTGAACCTCTGTGTACCACGTTTCATTAGCATTGAGTAGTTAAAACAAATTGTTTTAACTACTAATTGTTAAATTGTTGCAGGAATGCTGTAATAACATTGTACTAAATATGTTATTACTCACTTTAGAGTTTGTCTTGCTTAATTTTATAACAAAAAAATTTAGATATATTGTGATATAGATATATTGATAGATATATTGCGTGTACAGGAAACTAGGTGGAAGGGTAGCAAGGCCTGTAGTATTGGATCAGGTTTCAAGTTGTTTTATCATGGTGTGGATAGGAAGAGAAATGGGGTAGGAGTGATCCTGAAAGAGG